>JALBUQ010000066.1:0-124820 GCA_024364755.1 Pseudohyphozyma bogoriensis
TCGGTGTTGACGACGTTGCCAACGGCGTCCGACGCCGACTGGTATACGTTGTTCACGGCATCGTACGCAGTCGACAAAGCGGACGTCGCTCCATCGCTGGGAATGGAGATCTGGCCGACAACGGAGGTGACGACGTCGGTGACGTCGATCGGAACCAGCGGAGCGATGTAGGTCGACGCGATGCCGGTGAGGGCCTGGCGAGAGAACTGGGCTTTGGCGAACATCCAGGCAAAGGCGACAAGAACGCCGGCTCTGAGAAACGTGATTCCACCTGTCAGTAAAAGATCTGAAATAAGATTGAAAACATTCCTAAGCTTACCCGGTGCTGGCGTTGACCTCGAGCACCTTGCCTTCTCCCCAGCCCGCCGTCCGCGAGTTGAGGATCGAGTCGAACCGCTCCTTGACGCCAGCGGGGATCGGGCGCTCATCCTCCTCCTGACGGTTGAGAAGGACCATGATAGGAGTACGGAGGAGTTTGGGCGTGTTGAGGGTCTCCTCTGCGAGAGGAAGCAGGGTTCAGTAAGAAGCAAGACATGTGGAGGAGAGGGAAAGCGGGACTCACGAAGGACGGTGTAGTTCTCCTCGAGCTTGTCGTGATCGCTCACGTTGACGACATAGACAAGGCAGTAGGTTCCCATGAGCTGCTCGTTCCACTCCTTGCGGTACTCGGTCGCACCCCTGATCTCGCACATGTGGATCAAGGCCGTGCCGTAGAGAAGCGTCGATTCCAAGACTGCGATCAAGAGTATTTGCTCAGTAAGCAATTGGTGAGAGATGAGAGGGTAGGACGTACTGTGCTCGACCTGAGGCCTCTTCTTCTTGCGGAACGAGGGGATCTTGATGTCCGCTTGTCCTCCACATTTCTTCCGCGCTATCTGAGTGAACGCGCTCTTCCCTGAACCTTCCAATCCCAGCACAACAAAGTCGAACTGTGTATCAACGAGAAGTTAGAACCTCAAGACTCTGGCAGATAGCGAGGGAAAACGACGAACCTCTTGAGGACCGGTAGGATGGTGCTGCTGACTCTGCGAATGCTGCTGCGTCGTCGTGTTCGACTGCTGAACCACGTTCGACGGGTTCGTGTTGACGTTCATCGTCGTGTTGAGGTTCGCGACGTTGGCGTTTGTCACTTGGGCCGTCGTAGCACCCGTCGCTCCGCCCGTTCCGGCTCCCGCACCGCCTCCGACACCACCGCCGATCGCGGCGAACACGGCGGGCAGGGCAGCGACGCCCATGGCGTTGAGCGCTACGAGAGCGACTACTCCGAGGGCAGCGAGACCTCCAACGGTGGCACCGACGGCAATTCCGGCTTTTTTGGCTGTCGTGAGACCACTGGAGAAAAGGGAGGGATTAGTGCATCGCGGACGCAAAGGTGTTGATGAGCAGACGTACGGGGACGCGGGCGTCTCAGCCGCACCAACGACTGCTGCAGGGGTGGACGTTGCAATGGGAGCGACGACAGTTCCGGTGGTGAGAATTCCGTTCGTGTTGGTGTAAGTTGCGAGGAAGGTGGTTGAAGCGGCAGCACTTGCGGCAGCCTGAAAGACGGAGCCGAGCAAAAAAGGCAAGTCAGCTTTGGATTGAACTATAGATGGAAAGGAGTACGACGCACCAATGAGACTGCACTGTCGGTCGAGGCGATCTGGACCACCGCCGAAGACTGTTGCAGGACACGTCAGCTTCCTCGCTGACGAAAGCGGGCTCCTTCAAAGCACGTACCAGGGCAGCCGAAGAAGCCGCACTAGAACTGGCGGCACTCGAGGCCTCAGACGTGGCGGCCGACTAGATCATAAGGAGCTGGTCAGTCGTGGGGTCTACACTGAGCGACGTGATCAACGCACGCTCTCGGCAGCACTCGAAGCGGCAGAGCTCGGGGCCTCGGTGGCCGAAGCAGAAGAACCGGAGGCCTCGGTGGCCGAAGCAGAAGAAGCGGAAGCCTCAGTGGCCGAAGCAGAAGAAGCGGAAGCCTGCAATAGAAGAAGATCAGCAAAATTCATCTGGAATGTTGAAGGCAGAACGAACCGAAGAGGCGCTCGTGGCGGCGCTGGCAGAGCTCGTCGCAGAAGCAGAGCTAGCACTCGACGTGGCGCTCGCGGAGGACGAGGAAGAGCTGGCCGATGTGGACGTGGCGCTAGCCGAAGTGCTTGCACTGAAAGAATCCGAAGACGAGCTCGATGCTTCGGTGGTGCTCGAGGACGAAGGCGAGGTTGACGCCGCGCTGCTCGTCGTCTGGGATGCGCTCGTGGATGAGGAGTCCGAGGAGGCGGCTGGAGACGGAGATGTCGAAGAGGAAGCGGTGGTCGCCGTTGACGAAGAACTGCTGGTGGTGCTGGCCTCACTGCTGGTGGTGGCCGAAGCGCTGCTGGAGGCTAGGGTCGAGGACGTCTGGGCGCGGAAAGAAAAGAAACATCAGCGCTCGTCTCCAAAGGGAAGGAAAGAGGAGCTCAGAAAGCCTACCGTAGGAGTGCTGGCCGTAGAAGATGAGCTGGGCACCGGTGTAGATGAAGTCACCTGAGAAAAGAGGAAGACACATCAGTCTTCGGCCTTACAAAGCACTTCGAAAGACAAAAAGACCCACCAAAGCCGTAGACGTGGCACTCCCGCTCTCATCCGCGTACACAGTCTCCATGACAGTCTCCATACTCGTAAGAGTCCGAGCAGCAGCAAAAATCTGCACCGTAGTCGTGGCCGCCTCGCCCATCTGAGTCTGCGTCGAGTACAACGTGCTCGTAGCGGCTGGCTCGTCGCTCGTCCACATCGAAGTAATCGTGACGGTCGGGGCTGAGGCAGTTTCGAGCTCGGTGGTAAAAAGTGTAACCGAAGAAGCTGGGCCTGAGGAGATTTCGGTGACGAGCTGCGTCGAGGTCGGCGCGTCGAGCTGAGAAGTCAATGTCGCGAGGAAAGTGGACGTGGAGGCGGGCTCCATCTCGCTGGTCGTAGCCGTTGCCGACTCGACTGGTACATCGCCAGAGACCATGCGAGTAGTTGTGGCCCTAGGTGTACTCTGAATCAGCAAGGGCGCACATGCAAGACCCGGAGAAAAAGCTTACATCTCAGTTGCCAGTGCCGCAGGGCCGGTAGACACAGAAGTGGCGAAAATAGTCACCGTAGATCCAGACAGCATCTTTGTGAAGACTTGGTTGTCGGTTGAAATGATGGTCGTCGTTCCCGAGCTCTCCGTGAGCTGTCGCGCCGCGAGCACATCTTGCGAGCGCAAAAGTCGAGTCAGTGCTCTCTTTTTCCCACGACATCGTTTCAAAGTCTCACCAGAAAGATCCGTCGCGATCCCTACTCGCTTCCTCATCTTCCTTTCGGCCGCCGTCTGCAACAAAGTCCACAGGCGGTCAGGAAGGCGGCCACGTGGCAAAGTGAAATCACGCACCGAAGTCGCCGCTGCACTCGAAGTCGTGGAGTTGAGGCTCGAAGTTGTGGAGTTCAAGCTCATCTAATCGAACAAAGAGGAAGTTGTCAGTACTTGAGAGCAGAAGTAGAGAACGAAGGGACTCACGGAGGAAGAGGAGGAGATCGAGTGGCTGGTGCTAGCGGGAGCCGACGTCGTGGGGGGTTGAGTTGTGGTGAGGGGCGCAGGAGAAGACGTGGTCGTGGTTGATGGCACCTCCTTGCTTGCTTCTGTCGAGCTCGAATGAGGCTGAGTCGTCGTCGTACTCGACGAGGCCGAAGTGGGAGCAGAGTTCGAGGTCGAGGTCGAGGCAGGCGCAGAGCTCGAGCTCGAAGTCGAGTGGGCGCTGCTGGACGACGTCGAAGGGGCCGAGCTCGACCTCGAGCTCAGAGGTGTCGACGGGGAGGCATATGGGGAGCTGGAGCTGGAGCTAGGGGCGGGGCTAGAGCTCGAGCCGGCAGCGGAGGAGCTGGACGCGGTGGGCGACGTGGAGGGAGATTGATCGGTGGAAGTCGCAGTCTGGGGGGATAGAAAATTGGTCAGAGCATGATCAGATAGATTGAATCGTCTGAAGCCGTACCCGAGTGATGGTGATCTGCTTTGTGACCTGCTGTACGATCGTAACATCGTCGGGCTGAATCGTCTGCGAAATTGTTATCAAATCTGGCGAGAGCGTCGTTGGAACGATCACGGTGACGAGCTCAAGGGGGTGGGTGAGGATCGATGTACGATTCTCCACGACCGTGACCGGGTCAAGCGTGGTCATGCCCGGGATTGTGGAGTAGATCGTTTCGACGGGGTTCTGGGCGAGTGACGTGGTTGTCTCGAAAATCGTTGTGGCGGGTGCAGAGAGCTCGAGGGTCGTGGTGGCGGTAAGAACTCTGGGAGGGGGGAAAACACTGCAAGAATAGATGGTCAGTGGGTTGAAGACCCGCAAGAATAGCGAGTGAATGGCGCACGAAATGGTCTGCGTCGCCACATACTGCGTCGAGGTTCCTGAAGCCGGCAGAACGGACGTCTCCTCGATCCAAACCGTGGTAGTCTGTGTCGGCACCAAGGTCTCAAACAGAACACTGGTCATGGTGATGTCGTCGAGCTGAATGGTCTCCGTGCTGATGTAGCTGCGCGCCAAATAATAATCAGCAGCTGGTCAGGTCGGAGCGAGGAAAAACGGGCGCACGAAGTGACAACTTCGGACTCAGTCTCGGCGGGAATCACATCCTCAAGCATCGTAATTGTTTCTGTTTGAGTGATGGTCTCGTAGCTCGTGAAGGTTGATGCGGCTCCCGTGATCTGAATGGTCGTAGTTCCTGCCGGCGCCGTTTCTGTCTGAAGGGAAGAAATAGTGCTCGTCGGGGCGGGCTCGTCGCTCGTGAGCGTTGAAACGAGGGTGATGGTTGAGCCTGGAGCGGTAGAGATTTCTGTCGTAAGGAGAGTGACGTAAGACGCTGGGGCAGTAGAGACTTCGGTGAGGGTGCGTGTCGAGGTGGACGCGGGGAGTTGGGTCGTGAGCGTCTGGAGGAGAGTCGAAGTCGAGGCGAGGCCAACTTGGGTGGTTGTAGCCGTAGCGAGCTCCGTAGGGGCGTCTCCAGCGACAAAAGTGGTGGAAGTCGTCCTGCAAGTACCCTTGAAGTCAGCAATCGGGCGCCGCGTGTCAGCTTGAGCGCACTCACATCTCAGTCTGAGTCGACGCAGGAGCCGTGATGATGGATGTTGCTTGAGTTGTGACCGTAGATCCAGAGATAGTGGTGGTGTAAACATCACTTTCGGTCTGGTAGAGCGTGGTCGTTCCGGAGCTGACGGTAACAACTTGGAGAGCGAAGCGCGCAAAAGGCCGAGCGTTAGCAAATGAGAAGAGGAAGGCAGCAGGCCAATAGAGCTTACCACTTGCAGAGCTCGGAGAGTCATCAAGAGTAGTGACGACTCGCTTCTCCAAGCCATCACTGCTGGCGGTGAAAACCTCGCGAGCCAAGACGCCAGCGCTCAGTTGCGAGCGGGTGCCTGGAAAAAGGGACATCGGGTCAGCAGTGAGAAATAGGGGCGGAGGGAGAAGTTGACGTACGTTTGAAGAAGTTGAGAACGCCCTTCAGGCCGAATTTGGTGCCGACGGTGGCCGGGTCCTCTGCGCGCGGAGTCGCATGAGTAAACAGCATTCGGAGCACAAGCAGCACTAGTACTCACCAATGGAAGAAGGATCAGTGGGAGCCATGACCCTCTTCTTCACTCGCTTCTTGATCCTCCTCTCGCCGGGAGCCTGGAAGGCGAGGCCACGCGTCAGCAAAGGTGCCACGTGTCATGGGAAAGTTACGTACGGAAGCAGAGCTGGCAGCTAGTGATGTAGGAGAGGCCTGCTCGAGGGTTCAATATGATACGAGAAAGTCAGACAGCTGCACAAATAGACCTGAAGCACTCGGAAAGCAACCTTACCGCGCCCGCGCGCTGAGTAATGGTAATGTACGCCTTCTCCGTGACTTGCTGGACCAAAGTCACCACTTCAGGCTGCACCGTCTGGTAAATGGTGATCACATCTGGCGTCACAGTCGTCGGAATTGTGAGAGTTACGGATTCCACGGGTTGCGTGAGGTATTCCGTCGTGAGTTGCTGGAGAGTGATTGGGGAGGGCGTGGCGACTTCGTGGATGGTGGAAATGATGGTAGAAGCCGGGTTGGAGGTGAGCGAAGTGTAGGTGGCGTTAATAGTTGTAGGCGACGGCGAGAGCGTGAGAACAGTGGTCTCGTTGATGTAGCTCGGAGGCGGGATGGAGCTGCATCGATGGAGCGCCCGTCAGTGCACGAATTACTGGGAGAGAACAAGAAGAGCATACACTGCCGTCTCAGTAGCAACATACTGCAGGATCGTGGTTGTAGGCGACAGCGTGGAAGTCTCATTGATGACTAAAATTGACGTCTCCGTTGGGACACGTGTCTCGAGCACGACATCGGTCGAAGTGAAGTCTGGGAGCTGGACGAGGCTCGTACTGACAAAGCTACACAAGGAGGGAAGAAAGGTAAGCCAAAGAACGCGGGGAAAACGCCAAAAAGGTGGGGAGAAACACACGTGGTAAGAGTCTCGTACTCTGTGCTTGCCGGCACGTCCTCTTCCACAGCCGTCAAAGTCTCAACCTCCGTGATAGTCTGGTAGCTCGTCACTACTGGAGCAGCTGCCGTCACTTGCAGCGTTGTCGTCGTTCCGGACGCCGTATAAGTCTCAGTCGCGTAGATTGTGCTCGTGGGAGCGGGCTCGTCGTTGATGATGGTAGAAACGAGGGTAACAGTCGATGGAGAAGCCGTGTAAGTCTCAGTGGTGAGAACAGTGACGAAAGAGGCGGGGGCCGTGATGACTTCAGGAAAGTCCTGCGTCGAAGTCGGCGTCGGGAGCTCGGACGTGAGCGTCTGAACGAGAGTCGACGTCGAAGCGAGCTGAGTTGAGGTAGAAGTGGCCGTTACATACTCCGTTGCATCCTCTCCAGTTACGTATTCAGTGGAAGTGGTGCTAGGAATGGCCAGAGGATCAGCAACCACGCGCGCGCTGCTCAAAGTGGCCACTTACACGTCGGTCTGGGTCGAGACAGGAGCAAGGATCGTGGAAGTCGTATAGGCCGTGATCGTTGAGCCGGAGAACGTTGAAGTGTAAACATCGCTCTCGGTTTGAACAAGAGTGGTCGTCCCTGAGCTGACAGTGGAGACTTTACGAGCGAAGCGCCAACGTCAGCCAGCGAAGACAACAAAGCACCGGAAAACGAGCTCACCACTGGGAGAATCATCAAGAGAAGTGACCACTCTCTTCTTCGTCCGCTTCCGGATCAACCTCTCGCTCGGGTCCTGCTCCGCAGTCCCAGACGTCAGCAGAGAAGCCACGTGGCAAACAGCAGCACCACTCACGGAGGGGGAACTCTCCGCCGATGAAGAGGAGTTGGAGGTGGAAGAAGTAGGGGTCTGAAAGAGCAAGCAGACGACTAGTGAGCCAAGTGGAGCAAGCTTGACGAATAGAGAGCCAAGACTTACAGCGCCAGCGAGTTGAGTCCGCGTGATCGTGATCCGCGCCTTTTCCGTAACTTGCTGCACAATCGTCACTGGGTCTGGCAAAACGGTCTGAAGAACCGTCACAGCATCTGCTGCCACTGTCGTCGGAATTGTGATCGTAGTGAACTCCAGGGGATGGGTGAGGACTTCGAGCGTGCTTTCTTCGAGGGTGATCGGATCGGGCGTGCTGACTTGCGAGATGGTGGAGTAGGCGGTCGAGACGGGGTTCGAGGCGATGGAAGTGTAGGTAAAGTTGATGGTAGTAGGCAAAGGGGAGAGCGTGAGGGTCGTTGTAGAGTTGACGTAGCTGATGGGCGGGATCGAGCTGGATCAAAGCGTTCAAGTTAGGGCAATGGACCTTATCTTACAAAGGGGAGTTTCTCACATGGCCGTCTCAGTAGCAACATACTGAAGAATTGTGGTGGAAGGCGATAAGGTTGAAGTCTCGTTGATGACCAAAGTTGACGTCGACGTGGGGACACGTGTTTCCAGCTGGACTTGCGTCGAAGTGACGTCGGGCAACTGAACCACAGTGGTATCGAAATATCTGTAAAACAAGGCAAGAATGAGCCCATCGCGTTCAACAAAGCCGAGGAAATGGGAGAAAGGAGCGCACGACGTGGTCGTCTGATATTCTGTCGCCGCTGGTACCACCTCCTCGAGCAAAGTCTCGGTGTAATACTCTGTCGACGTCGTTGTCTGAGTACTAGTGATTGTCTGAGCGTCCTGAAGAACCGTCAATGTCGTGGAGCCGCCGTCCACGTATTCCGTACTGGTTGAATAAATCGTACTCGTCTCGGCTGGCGCGTAGCTCGTCTGCGTTGTGGTACTGGTGAAAGTCGAGGCGTCGGCAGTGGAGACTTCAGTCGTAGTGATGGTAGTTGTGGAAGGAGGGCTGTCGATGATGTAAGTGACGTTGATGCTCGATGTTGGCGTTGGAAGCTCAGTCGATTCTGTGGTCCAGAGAGTGGAGGTTGGTGCAGGCGCAGTCGTGGTGATGGTCAAGGTATCGACTTCAGTTGGGTCGGCAGGCGTAACAAAACTCGTAGATGTGGTCCTGGAAGAACACGTCAGCGCACTGAAAGCTCCCCCGCACAGAAACTGGGCTCACGTAGCTACCGGCCCGTCAGCGGTGAAGGTGGTGGTTGAATATTCCACGATCGTCGAGCCAGAAAGAGTCGAGGTAGAGATCTCCTGGTCGGTGTAGGTGACGTACTCGGTGCCGGAACTGATCGTGGACGTGACATACTGCCGAGGGTGCAGATTCCTCCGAGCGAGGGGAGTCGAACGCTCGCCTGCGCAACAAAACAATGAGAACAGCTTCCGAAAACCCTCAAGAATGAAGCACTTACGTCTAAAGAAGCTCAGAAGACTCTTGAAGCTGAACCTCGAGCGCGAGCTCTTGAGCGTCGACCAAAAGCTCTTGACGGGCGGCTCCGCTGGAACAAGCACTGAGGTTAGTCCCACGCCGCGCCCAGACCATCCCAAACAGAGCTCACCATCCTCAGGAATCTCAGTCGCCGCCATCTTCCTCTTCCTCACTCGCTTCTTGAGCTTCTGCGTAGGCGTCTAAGATCCAGTCGCGTCAGCGCTTGCCCATCTTCGCGCAGAAGAAATACAGAGGAAAACGCACCGCAGACGCAAGCTGAGTGATAGTTGCCGTTTCTCGCGCAAACTCTGTAATCCACTCGACGGCGGTGACGACTCCGCTAGGGACCTGGGTCTCCCACACCGTTATCGCCTCCTCACTGATCGTTTCGACGGGAAATTCCGTAACGAGCTCAAGCGGGGCCGAGACGACTTCGACGAGGGTTTCTAGGATCGTGATGGGGTCGGGAATGACGATCTGAGAGATTGTAGATACCTCTGTAGCGAGAGGTTGCGAGGCGTAGGAGGTGATGGTGCTTGTTTGGGTCGTAGGGAGCGGCGAAAGAGTGAGTGTCGTGGTGTTCAACTGGAAGCTCAAATCTGGAGTTGTCCTGCATGACTCGGAACCAGTCAGTTGCAGTTTGCTTTGAGAGGTACTGGGAGAGCTCACGCCAAAGTCTCGGTCGCCACAAACTGCGTGAAGGTCGAGGTGGGAGGCAACGTGGCGGTCGCTGGGATTTGGATCGTCGACGTCTCTGAGGGGACGTAGGTTGCGGTGTCCCAGCTCGTGGAAGTAATGTCGGGAAGCGTGAGTGTCGCGAAGTCGGTGTATCTGTTCAAAAGAATGATTAGCAGGCGCTCTGGAAGGGAAAGGGGGGCAACGGGGCCTACTCGGTGGTGGTGGCGATGGTTTGAGTCTCAGCGGGGACTGTGAGAGGCGCGGGAGGGCAGACATTGGCGGCAGCGTTGTACATCAACCCCTTTAGTTCAAGATACACCGCAATGCGTAAGCCTTTCCCTCATCCACCCACGCGAGCCACACGAGCGAAAACGGGGGGAACGCGAACGCACGGTGTCACTCTCAACACACGTTCCGCCCATGTTGACCGCAGTGGACGGTTCCAACGCCACGTCCGTCAAGTAGTTGTAGCTCGGGTTGTTCCAACTCTTGAAGTCCAAGGTGTCGCCGCCGGTAGCGGGGAGGACCCATCGGAACTGCTGCATGCTGTACGTGAGGCAGGTCGAGATGTCGATCGAAGTGTCGCCGAACGAGACGATGAAGTTGGAGCGGGCGGGGTAGGTGTTGAGAAATCCAGTACTGGCAGAGAAGGTGAGGACAACACATGTCCCTTCCGGTGCGGTCGATGCCTGGGAGATCTCGTTCGAGTAGGCAACGTTGCCCGCGCCCGCTCGGAGGACTAGCGAGGCGCGAGGCGTCAGCACGGCGAGAGCGGGAACGGTTTGAGCAAGGCACTCACCAGCACCAGTCCCATCCGAGGAATCGATCTCCCATCCCTGGTAGCCATTGCTCCAGCTCCCAACGCTGTAGCTGTAGCTGCCGCCGTTGTCGGCGAAGTTGCCTGGGCACGCAGCGCCGAATCAGCCAACCGCGCGCGCTCGGGAAGGGCGCCACGCACCATTTGTGATGTATCCGCTGGAGGTGCTTTGTGCAGACACTAGAGAGGTGCTGATCCCGAGCAGGAGGGCCGCCAGCAACGCGGCTGGGCGGCGAACAAGGACGGAGGATCTGCGCGGGCACGCGAGGCGGGGCCTCAGTTCAAACCACACGGACGGCGGGGCCGCAGACACGGCAGGAGGGACGCAACGCACAACATCATCGCACTTGTGTGGTCCACCTGGGATCCTCCAATCGCCCGCTCGTCGTCCTCTGGTGTAGCTAAAAGTCGTTTGGCAAAGGAAACAGAAGACAATGCTTTGCCAGGGACAAGCAAAATCTCTCGACCTCCTCTCGGCGTAAACACGGCGGTCCGAACGGCAGCGCGTTCCTTTCCTTCCAGAGGCACACAAAAACAGTGTTTCGATTGTCTCAGGGCTCCTTCTGGGCACGTGGCGGGGCGCGGCGCAGTGGTCTGGATCGCTTCCGGAGTGCGACGGAGGTGCGACCGCCCGCCCTGTCCTTGTGCGGCGCGGGTTTCTCTGGACAGGGACGGTTCACAATTGTTTGGAAACTCGAGGTATGGGCCTGTGCACATATTACCTGGAAGCTTCATCAGAGCAGAGAGGGAGGATCACCGTGGGCCCAAATGGCCTTTTTGGAGGGCCAACTTTCCTGCATTCAACAATTGCGCACGAGCTGAAGCTTGTGCCGCAGGTGTGTGTGAGGCACGGGAAGGTGCTCACGCGATTTAGAAGGACAACTCAGCCACCGCCCGAGCGGAATCCCGAAGGGACCGCGAGGCTTTTTGTGTCTCCCCTGCGTGGAAACCCTGAACATGCGGGGCATCGTAGAACGGGAAACCCCCGACTTCCATGCCAAGAGGCAGCGAGCACCCGCGAGACTCCAGGAGAGGGTCCAGATCAGGGCGCGCGCGGGGCATTTGCCTTGAACGAGCAATCCTCGCAGCCGAGCTCCCTTCGGAGAAAACACAACACGAGAAAGCTCCTACAGCCATCTCTCGTCTTTCTCTTCTTTTTTTTGCTCCCCATCTGTTGCCAGCATCAGCTACGACGCGAAGATGAAGGTGCGCTCAGCTCCCTCCCGTCGAGCCGCCGGCGTCCGCCGTGTGGTCTGGCCAGGCCAGACGAACTGCCCGAGCATCCCGTCCCTGACCCATGCATGTACCCACCAAACAGCGAGGAATCACCTCAAAGATCCCATTGTTGAACCTCACTGGACGGCAGAACATCGCCATCTTCAAAGGTGCGCTCCTTCATTCCTCCAGGCCGCCAGCTCAGCGTCCAGCGGAGTGCTCGCAAAGACGCATCACAACTGACCATTGCCCCCGCTTTCTCATGCTGTGTCGATCGCAGGTGTACTGGGATACGCCCTTTCACTCACTCTCGTCTTCCTCCGTCACTTTGACAAGCTCAACAAGGTTCCCACCGCCCTCACCGCCGTACGTGCCTGTCGACTTCCCACGCTCCCGCTTTTTCGGGAACTGATCATTCCTTGGCATGCTTTGTACTTTCAGGTCTCTTTGGTCGCTATCGCAGGTCAGCCTGGATCAACTGTGGGAGCTTGTGTGAACCAGGCCCTTCTCGGCCTCGTAGGATGGGGCTGTGGTGCACTGGGATTCGTGGTGTTGGCTGAGCTTGGTGAGTCGCCGTGCTGAGTGGATGCGGGAACGTAGTGTTCCTCTTGCATCCGAAGCTCTGGTTCGTTAAACTACTGTAGAATTGCTAATCCCTACCTATGAATACCTCGCAGGACTGTCGACCGTCGCGCAAGGCTTTGTCTTCTTCGTTTTCGTCTGTGCGTCTCCCGGTCCCCTTTGACCCGTTCGAACGTACGGCAGCTTCATAACTAATCCGCCTCTCCACCAGATCTCGCCGCACTTGTCAAGGCTCAGTCCATGAAATACTTTACGGCATCGCTCCTCGCCATCCTCCTCGCGTTCAACGGACTTTACACCTCTGTCCTCCTCCGCGGCAAGTTCTCCAAGGTCTATTTCTACGCTTTCATTGAAGCTTGTAAGTGTCTTTCTTATCACACATGACCCTTGCTTCCTTGCACGACATGCTGACAACTTTTGTTCACCTTCGCTCAGATCTTTGGGGGTGCGACCTCTTCTCTAACCGCCACGTGGCCCTATCGTCCGACTGACGAATCACCCTTGCAGATTCGCCATTGTCATCGGAATCAACTTTTTCGTCTTCCCTACGACCGCCGAGCGCCAGTTGCGTCTTCTCCTTCTCAGCTCAATCGACAACATCTCCACGTTCACCCACCTCATTGCCAAGGTCCGTTCCTCCGCTGCTCTCGTTCATCGCGATGCTTTTTAACGATCTTTCTTTCCACTCATTTTTAGACGTACACTCTCGAGCTCACTCCTGCCGAACGTGCCCTTCGCGACTCGCTTCACCTCACCATCCGCACCGACATGCTCTTCCTCACCCAAAAGATGGTGGACGTGCGCATGGAGGTGAACCTCACGCGATTCTCGTACTCGGACTACGCCAAGTCGATCGAGCACGTCAGACAGTTGCAGCAGGGTTTGCTGTCAGCTTACTCGAGTTTGGTTGCGATTGAGAGGACGACGGACGCGGGGACTTTGGAGGAGATGAGGAAGGAGGTCGCCGAAACGGGGACGAGGGAGCAGTTCTGGAAGTTGAGGAAGGGTGAGTCCCAAATGCAAACTCTTTCTATCAATTCCAAAGCTGATCCTCTCTTCTAAAGCCATCAATATTGTCATCTCGGACCTCATCACCGCTTTCGACCCCGATCATTCCTCGCCCGCCCACACCGACTCGATCTCGACTGACCTCGGTGCTCCCACCCGAGACGATTTCCAGCCCTCCTCATCCTCCAAGTCGATCAAAGACGAGGAGCTCGGCGACGACACTAGCGCTCTTCCGATCCTGGAGAGTGCCGAGCAGATGGAGAAGACGAGGAAGAAGTTGAGGGACGAGCTGGGCAGCCCTGTTCGACAGGGCAACGGCAGTGCGGTCGTCAGTCAAGAGGTGAGTTGAACTCTCTTGATGTATTTTCTCCACACTTTCTGATCGTAGCGGGGTGGCACAGTGGGAGGCGTTCAAGACCCAGCAGAGGGCCGCTACGTTGGCGATGCTCGCAGGAGGCGACGCTACCGACAACGAGTTGCTCTTGAACGCCCCCGGTCCTTCAATGGGCGACGAGTAAGCTCTGATGCATGTTTTCTCCGTCTCTAGGCCTGACTTGTTGTGCAACCAGGTTCCGCAAGGCGTTGTCGGGCAGCCAGGAGAACACGTGGACGGCCTCGTTGGCCAACCCCGCTGCTGCTCCCTCTGCGGCTGAGAAAAGCTCTAAAACTATCATTGCGAGTCTTCATCAATTTATCACGTGGAATATCCTACTGATACTTCTGGTCCTCCTCAGCGTATTTACTCGTTCCTTTTCGTACGTTCCCTCGGCACGCTCCTGTTGAACGCTTCCAATCCTCGCTCACCACATGAACACCACCTTTCGCAGGGCATGGAAACCGTCCTCCATCAACTCCAAACTTTCCACAAGTTCATCGCCCCCGTCGACGTCGCGCCTCGCAAGAAGACGATCCGCTTCCATTTCCTGGAGAGCCTGCCCAAGCCGGCGGTGCACGACCACGACGACCCCAGCGAAGACGAGACCCCGAAGACCAAGTTGTCTCTTGGTCAGGCCGTGGCTAACCTTCGCGGGGAAGGAAGCGCATTCAAGCCATCTAGATCGAGCTTGTGGAAGGATATTGCTTCGTTGGAGAAGTTGGCGAGGAGTGATACCTCGCTGTATGCTTTCAAGACTGTGAGTATCAACTTTTCCTCGCGATGTCGCTTGCATGAGGACAAAGAATACTCATCATATTTGTATACAGGCTTGCGCTGTCATTGTTTACACCGTGTTCATTCTCGCTCCCTCGCTGCAAAAGTTTTTCACCACCTACGGTCTCACTTCCGGAAGTGAGTGCTTCCCACTTTGAAAGTTTTCACTCGACGCTTACTCTCTGTTCTAGTCCTCACCATCGTTGTCGCCATGTCACCCACTCTCGGAAACAGTATCCTCGTCTTCGCTATCCAGATTGCTTCGACCTGTGCGCACCATTCCTCCCTTAAGCAATCCTCGAAGCGTCCACTAATCCCACATTCATACTCCCCAGCGTTCGGTACTATCTTCGGCATGGCCGTGCTGTACATTTTCAAGCATGTCGGAGGCTTCTACTTCAACCCGTACGGCATCGTCTGCTTGCTCTCTCTTTGTGAGTCCCTCAGCTCGTCGTGCACGCACCACGCCAGGCCCTGACACCTTGCTACACTAGATGCGATTCCGTTGTGCTGGATCATCTACATCAAGCCTATCTACTGGGCTGGTGGATTCTTGGCCATGAGTGAGTCTTCCCCTTTCTCGACGCTTCGCCTCGTGTGAATGTCCTGACGCCTTCCCTCCTCGTACAGACGCGAGCAGCGTCTTGGTCATCACCGAATGGGTGTACCGTGAGGGTGAGTAAAAAGTTGACCCGCTCAACAGAGGTGCCAATTGGAGTGCTAAAGCACCACTTTGTCAGTTCCTGGGTCCATCCGTCCCACTTTCGACAGTCCTGCGCTCCGTGCTGGTAAGCCGCTTTATTCTGCGCATTGAAAAGCTCAATCAGTTGCTTACAAATTGTTTTAAGGCAAAGCGCTCGTTGCCATGTCCATCGCGTAGGCCGACCTTTGTGCACCTCACCAACGCTTATCACTGACGCAGCGTTTGTTCAGTCTCGGCATCGCCGCTGTCTTCCAGATCTTCAGTGAGTGACGGAACAGCTAAATGTTCAACAGCATAAGCTAATTTTCTGCGCAGTCCTTCGCTCGCCCGCTCGCAGGGCTTTGCGCGCCCAACTCGCCGGAGTCGCGGCCTCCCTCGTGAGTGAAGCGTTGCCTACGAAGCAACAGCTGTCTGCTGACGTACAGTCATCCCAGGCTTCATACAACGTCCTCCTTGGAGTCCTCATCGAGGCCGGTGTTCCCTCCAACCCAGAGGACAAGCCCTCCAGCGATGTCGAGTCGATGACGGTCATCAGCAAGGCCCTCATCTCTCGCGAAGCTAAGATCCAGATGGACCTCCTCGGTCTCCTTCCTTTGCTCAAGTGAGTGTTTTTGTGCTTTCCGATACTTTTGGGTACTGGATCTGACGCGAGCTCCGCTCAGGTTCGCCGCTGCTGAGCCTACGTTCGGTCAGCCTTTCGAAGGCGAGGCGCTCGTTCGCGTCATTCGCTCCCAGCAACTTGTCTTGGGTAAATTGAATCATTTTCAGGTTTTTCTCGTTCCATCGCTGACTAATTCCTTGCTTTGAATAGATCGTTTGCGCCAGGCTCGTATGGCGATGGGAGGCGACGGCTTCAGCACCGAGCTGCGCGAACTGTTCATCAACGAGCTCTCGCCTTACAGGTGTGTTTGAACCCCTTATCATTCCTTTTATATGTACTGACTTGTCAATCCATGGTGTGTAGGGGGCAAGTCAAGCGCTTTGCCAGGTCGCTTTTCTTCTTCGTCTCGACGTCCCTCGCGACCAAGACTCCGCTCCCGAGTGAGCTTCCTTCGATGGGCGCCGTCTCCAAGGCGATCCAGCACGATGCTTTCGTACTTAGTCGTCGCATTGCTCGTAGCGGTCAGCTCATTTCTTTCCATTCAACAGCGACGATAGTCAGAAGCTCACGTCTACCTTCTTACAGAGCATGGCCAAGCCGTCATTGGCTCTCAGGGCTTCGTCCGAGTTTGGTTCTGTAAGCTTTTCTCGAATTCCTTCACTGGTAGCATACATCCCACTGACAGCTTCCCACCTCATTCAGACCTGATTTCGATGGCGAGCGTGCTTTACCACCTGGAGAACACTGAGCCCGACCTGCGCATCTTGTTCGGCCACGCGGACGACAACAGCCACCTTTTCTCGGAATAGATGTACGACTACTTCCTGGGTGCTTATTCTCTATAGTTTGTAGATGACTAGCTATGTAATGGCAGCCATCGTGTTTGGGCCCGGATTCGTTGCTGGAGCCACGTGTCTGAACTGTCACTTGTCTTTCGCCCTTGCCGCATCCCAGCACTCTGGTCACGGTAACGTAGAGACCATAAACGAGCACTTTCACACGTGAAATACAAAATAAAATTGAAGATTGGCGTTTCAGAAGTTTTTTGTCCGTGCTGAGAGGTCTCGACCTGCAAGATCTCTCTGAAGAAAGACCGACTACCAATCAGCGGGGTGCCTGGCTGTGCCTCGTACATAGAAGTCTACTCCCAAACCCACATCTCTGGCGTGTTTAACAAAAAGCGCTGAACTTCAGGGAAGACTGTCTTCCCGCTGTTCATGTCTGGACTTTCGACGACGGCTGGCACGGAGTCGCATTTGCATCGGTTGATCCCAGATCCGCCTCAGATGCACAGGACTGACGATGCAAAGCTATAATTGCCTCAAAGTTTGCTCCCCAACTCCTGCCCTGATGCTCCTACACTCCGAGGCTCCCGGTCGCAACCCAACCCTGCCCCTCAATTTTCGCTTCTGTTGTACATACGTTTGCGGACGAAATTCGCCCCCTCAGTCTCCAGGTGCACGTATATCCGTGCTCCCCGGCCGCCGAAGGGCGTGCCTGAGCCCCTCTCGGACGAGGCGCGCATCTCCGGGCCCAGAAGGTGCACGCAGTCTCAGAACGTGTCGCAGGGGCGTCCCGTGTCGCTCGCTGGCTCAGGCACCGGGGCCTCGCCGACGGGATTTCGACAGGAGGAGGGGCGGACCCGGTCCTCCCTTGTCCTGCAACCACCAAGTTTTGCAGCCAGACATCTGCACCTACCAGACCGACAGCGCGACGCCCGCGATGGACGCCAAGTTTGCCACGACTCTGTACCCGGAGAGCATCCCGGCCACGCGGGACAGCTCCCAGCCGCGCCAATCACGGACCATCATTCTGGCTTTTGATGGGACAGGTGCGTTCTCACGGCCGTAGGAGGGGTGCCCAGGGGTTGATGCTGACTGGTTGCAACAGGTGACAAGTTTGATGGCGATGTACGTCCGCTCGGACTGGGCTGGAGCCTGCTCCTCTTCATCATTGAGGCCCGCCGCTGACCTCCGCCGTTGATAGAACACCAATGTGGTGCGCTTCTTTGAGACGTTGAAGTGAGTCTTCTGGTTATGAAACGTTGTTTTCTTACTTTTCAGCTAACTGGTTCTCTTCGGTACCCAGAAAGGGCGATCCGACCCAGCTTGTTTACTATCAAGGTAGAGCTTCGATTCTCCGCCGGCGCGGGTACCAGCCCCGCAAACTGACCATCTATTTTTGCTCCTACAGCCGGCATTGGAACCTACACTGGAGCGAGTGCACTCAGGACAGGTCTGTCGGCCGCCGTCGACATGGCCACTGCTTCCGGGCTTGGGACCCACATCCGTCGTGCGTTCCGCGTTCCTGGGGCACGGGCGCGTCCGTCTTTGTTCCGCCACTCTGAGTACTAACTCTTTGTCACCTGTTGCAGACGGCTACGAATTCCTCATGGACCATTGTAAGGCACATCCGCTCTGAAGGTTCCTGTTAAAGGGGCTGGAGCTGACGTGTCAGCGATGTCTGTAGACCAAGGAGGCGACAAGATTTGCGTGTTGGGATTCTCGCGTGGAGCGTACACGGCACGTGGGCTGGCAGGAATGCTTCACAAGGTTGGATTGCTGCCCGCAAATAACCACCAACAAGTCGCTTTTGCCTGTAAGGCCATTCCACTCTCCTCAAACCTCGACTTGTCACTGACCCCGCCTCGCTTACAGATAAGATGTGTACGCATTCAAACCGTAGCTACTTGAACTTTTTCCCGTTACTTACTCTCCACATCCTCTATACAGACAAGCAAAACGATGAAGAAGGCTGGATCTTGAGCAGCGACTTTAAGCAAACGTTCTGCATGGACGTGACGATCCACTTCCTCGGGTGCTGGTAAGTCGTAGTTGCCTGAGCTCAACGTCACTTGCTCTTTTCACAAATTGACACTCTGCTACAGGGACACCGTCGCCTCTGTCGGCCTCCTCCCTCGCAGCGTCCTTCCCTTCGCCGCCTCGACCAACCCCTCCGTCCGACACTTCCGTCAAGCCCTCGCGCTAGACGAGCACCGCGCCAAGTTCAAGGCGAACCACTGGATCGAGCAGCTCAACGACCTGAGCACCTCTGGCGCCGAGATGGAACGTCGAGCCGCCGCCCGCGCCGACGCCGCCGAGATCAGCGCTGCGTCGGTACACGACCAGTGCACCGCCGCGTTCGGGGTGCCCCATCATTCGCAGCTCACGAAGAAGCGCATCGATGTGATCACCAAGACGAGGGAAAAGGCAAAGATAGCGGTGGACGAGCATCTGGCGGAGATGACGTGTAAGCACGAGTCGACGTTCTCGTCGAGGCAGACGAAGCGCGACTTCGAGACGGACGTGTTGGAGTGCTGGTTCGCTGGAGCTCACTGTGGTCAGTGAAATACCCTATCTCCTTTTGCTGGCTCGTGATTGACGTTGTTTGTTAGATGTGGGAGGTGGTGCGGAGGCCAACAATGTCGAGTTCCAGCTCGCGCGTATTCCCCTTGTAAGCTTGTTTCGTCGCCCTTGTTCCTCCCCGAACGTATTGACTAACGACCTTCCCATCTCGCTTCAGCGATGGATGATCCGAGCTTGCTTTGAGTGCGAGACTGGCATCCTTTTCCGCACGGAAAGTCTTCAAAAGTACGGCATGGACGTCGACACCGTCTGGCCCCGCTGCGTGCCCAGGCAACCTGAAACCCCCGACTACTTCTCCTCATCTTCTCCATCCTCGTCAGCTTCTAGCTTGAAGGAAGGGAAAATCGACGAGCACCTTTCCGACTTCTACGACGCGACGGCCAACATGTTTGTCGTTCCCTTGTGCTCTCGACAATCGGTCACTTTCGCTGACCACTGCCTTTCGTGCTTCCAGTAATGACATTCTCAAACGAAGAACGTGGTGGTGGATTATAGAATGCCTCGTTCCCATCCCCCTTGTGAAGCAGAGCAAGGACGGGAAGTGGATCAAGGAGTACGGACTCAACATGGCGAGATACCGATCGATCCGTGACGAGCGACCCAACATTCACTACACGGCCCTCATCCGACAGCGAGAGTGAGTCTTTAGCTGAATCAAAAAGTTCAATCCTGTTGCTAACCAGCCTCTGTCAAAGACGCAACTACCAGATGAGGAACGAAGTCGACGTGGACGCCATGTATGATCTCACTCCTCTTCCGTCTGACCCTATTCCCGCTTAGCTGACAACCTTCTCCCCTCTACCAGCTGGCGCATCCTTATGTAACACCCATAGCATCACACCATACTGTTCTTGTACTCCCTGGGGCCATTTTCATTTCGCTGTTGCTATTAGACTATATTTGCTGCTTGCTATATGCCACCCTTTCCCATTTCATTCAGTGCCGAAAACTCAAGAAGGAAAGAGCTGGTTGTTGAGCTTCTTTTGATGAGGACCATCTGACACACCTGAACGCTTACTGTCTTGCTATAAGATTGAGCGCGTCTCAGGAAACATCGAACGAAGCAACGGGGGGTTTGGTGCGGAAGCGGACACAAGTGAATTGGCGGTCGAGCGAGGAGGTGCGGCTGTTGCTCGACGATAGTTGAGATGTGGTAGGGGTAGATAATAAATAATAGGGGTTTGAGCTCGTCTGCCAAACGTACCGAAAGTCGTGGGAGGAGTGGTCCGAAGCAGAGCGCGGCCGATTTCTTGTCCAAGTCCGCGGAGCAGCAGCGACGACGCTCGCTCAACGATTCAAACCTTGCACAATCCACTTTCGACATCAGATGAGACTCTTTCAAAGCAATGAACAACTACGCAGAGAAAAAAACTTCGCCTTTCCTAAGCTTGACGAGAGCCACGTGGCTCCATGTCAGGCTGCTTTGAGCCAACCAGCGTCGAGCGCGCGAATCCGCCAAGTCGCGAAGTCGGACGGAGGTCCGCGGACACTTGAGCAGCGCGTCGTTCACGCGCTCAATTTGACCCTTTTTTTATCTTTCTGAAAGCAAGAGCAGGGAGTATCTTTTGTGGCAAGCTAAAACTAATCTCCGTAGCTAGTGTGAAATCGTGGTTGGTCTCGCGACTTCGGATGGAACACGTGGTGAAGTCTCGATATCTCGAAGACAAATGTGGGGGTCGATCAATATCAATTTTCTGCTACTTGCAACCACTAACAAACCTGGCGTTCAATACGCCGCATTCAACCTCGCCGCCACGTATTCAAACACCGTCACAGGCTCGTACTTCTTCGGCCTGCCCTCACCGAAAGTCCCAGGAAGGCAGTCGACGACTTTGTCGGCATCAGCTTTGAAGAAGTACGGAATCGAGTAGCGAGCGGGCGTCATCTCTCCCGTGAGGTCGGGTGGGCAGCGAACGCGGTGCAGCGTCGACTTGAGAGTGTCGTTGCTCCAGCGCTGGAGGAAGTCGCCTGAGAGAGAGGGGCGTCAGTACATGTAAATATGAAATTGTATTGGAAAAGCTCACCAATGTTGAAAATGACGGCACCGGGCATAGGGCGGGCAGGGTGGAAGAGTCGAGACGTGTAGCGATCCTCGACTTCGAGGCCGCCGGTATCGTCCTGGAACAGCAGCGTGCCGCTACCAAAGTCGGTGTGCTCGCTGGGGACAAGAGTCAACTCGATGAGGAAGAGTGTGCGACCATCTGCAGAGAGGTGGAAAAGCTCACCCAATCCGGCCCACTTCTCCGGCTCGGAGCTCCTTGGTTTTCAACGGCGGGTAGTGAAGCAACCTGATCTGGTTGTCGCTGGTGCTGTGATAAGACTAGATCTCGACCTGTCAGCTCGGCTGCAGTTCAATGAGATGAAAAAGAAATGAGCTCACCTCAAAGAAGTCGGAAGGGACGCCGGGCATGCCCATCGCAATGGCTCGCATGACCCTCAGCTGGAGGAGACGGCCTTCCGCGAAATAGCGGTTCAACGCCTCCCGGAACCCAGGCAGGTCCTCGTCCGGAATGATGACGTTGGGCGTGCGAGGGTGGTTCTCACGACCAAACTCGAACGATTCCTTGAAGTCGAGGTGCTTGTCCCTCCGCTTGGCCTTTTCAATCTCCTCGCGTGAGGCGGTGTGGGACTGATGCCGGGCTTTGAGGTTAGCGATGGAGATGCACACACAGTACACTTGCTTCTCACCTTCTGTACTGCCACCGACCTGCCGATAGCAGAGTAGCCACGGTGCCACCAGCCTGCAAGCGTTGTTCATCAGCTCCGCTCTCCGATCACATCAACCTCAAAAAGTGGCTTACCTTCAACGGGGTGCGGAGCCTTCATCTTGACTTCCTTGGGCAAGTCGAAGAACCTCTTTGACTATAAGAAGCGTCAGCACACGTATGCAGCGATGCCTCACTGAACTCACCCAGCCAAACATTTCCTTGCGGAGGTCGTCGTCGAACCCATGGTTGACGATGTACACGAAGCCGACATCTCGGCAAGCGGCAAAGAATTGATCTAAAAGCAAGAAAAAGATGATTCGTCAGCTTGTTCAATGTTGGAGACTCCTTGCTTGCTGCTTTGGCCTCACCTGCGATCTCCTGAGCTCGAGGTCCGCTTCCGTTCTCAAAGCCAGCAAAGTCACTGCGGCACGCTGATTAGCACCCACTAGCAGAGCACACCCGCCTCTTGACCCTTGCTAGACTCACACTACCGGAATAGGGACTTCTTCAACCTGAGAAGCGGGAGGAAGCGTGTCGATGGACATGGCGCGCGCGCGTGTGGTTGGCAATGATAGAGGTTGCGGACCAAGTCAGGACCGGCCTGGCACAGTCTAGACATTTGAATGTTTCGCCTAGGAGGCGGGGAGCTCGCCGGGGCGGCGGGCAGCGCGATTGCTGGTGCTCCAGCGGGTTCGGCGGAGGCGAAGCGATTTCCCGGCGAACGAGCGGCGCTGCGCGGGGGTGCGAGATAAGTGGTTGGCCTGGGCGGCGGGCAACTGGTTGTTGTTATCAACAAGCGAGTTCTACATGTCGTGACTCTTTATCTTTCCCTCCCATTCATCGCCCCTCTCCTTCTCCGCTTCCCCTCCCCGTCCACGATGGACAACCTCGACGAGAAAGCGGATCCTGTCGCAGCCGGCGCGTCCTCGACACCAGCGTCCGATGATGGAAGTGTGCTCGGATACATCAAGAGCTCGACGGCAGTTGCTCACCCGAGGGTGTTGTCGCAAGCTCAAGTCGCTTTGATGGCTTTGGCGTCCACTGTGGGCACAGGTGAGGAGCTCCCGGCGGCACACACGAGGGAGTGTATGCTGACCTTCGCTTAACGCCGACGACCAGGCTACTTTGTCAACATGGGCTCCGCTCTTACCGCTGCCGGACCAGTCTACCTCGTCCTTGGATATGCTTTTGTAAGTTTCTGAACTTGTCGGGGGCCTTTTGTCAACAGGTGGGCTGACGTGCGACGGGGTCCAAGTGGTCCTTTGTGACGTGGTGCATCAACGAGTGTGCTCAGGAGATGGTCGTTCGCCTTCCTCTCGAAGCCTCCTTTGTCCGCTTTAGTTCACGCTGGATCGGTGAATCGTTTGGAGTTGCGGTCGCATGGAACGTCTGGCTCGGACTCATGGTGAGCAGACCTTCTCTCTTTTGGCCGGCGGAACACCACACGCTGACGCCCCCGACGTGTCTTTGCAGAGCTTCTTCGCCTACGAGCTCACCGCATTCACCACTATTCTCAACTTCTGGATCGATCTCAACCCTGCCATCTTCACGACTGTTCTGTTGGCTGCGTACTCGGCGGTGCACCTTTGGGACTCGCGCTTTTTCGGACGCCTCGAGATTGTAACGACCTCTGTAAAGCTGCTGGTCGCTGTCGGACTGCTTCTCTTCGTATTGTACGATGGTCCATTCCTTTATCTTTTCCTTCTTACTCTGACACATTCGATGCACAGGGTGACGATGTGTGGAGGTAAGTATTCCGCTGGGATACATTCCAGCAATGACTGAAAGCGGATTCCGCAGGTAACCCCAAGCACGACGCTTATGGATTCAGGAACTTTAAGAGTGAGCTTCACAGTGATCATCCCGGTTTTCAATAGCTCTAATACGATGCTATCTCCCAGCTCCGAACCCTGTGGCGGCGAAGGGTGCTGAAGGGCTGTCAAACTTTTGGACCGTGCTGTTGGTGAGCGTGTCCCTTCAGCTCCATTCGGTGCCTGAACGATTTGCTGACAAGACCCAACGTCAGAATGCTTCATTTGCTGTAGCAGGACCCGACGCGTAGGTCGGGCTGGGTTTCATTTCGACGGGTCGAAAGCTCACACGCCTTGTCCGCCCTTCAGCATCAGTCTGGCGGCTGGCGATGTCCGCAATCCTCGCCGCGTGCTTCCCATGGCCTACAAGTCTGTGATGGGTCAGTCAAAGGGGCTTTCTGCCATGAAATCTCAGAGCTCAAAACTGATGACTCCATCTGCCAGCCCGCCTCTGCCTGTTCTTCATCCTCGGACCCATCGCGCTAGGGTGTCTCACCTCCTCCGTCGATCCCGGATTGCTGGCCGCTCAAGGTAGCTACAACCGCTTTTGTCAGTCGAAATTAAGCTGACTTCCACCTTCATCTCCTACTCCACAGAACAAAGCTCGCCTGGGGCCGCTCGTTCCCCCTGGGTTGCCGGTATCAAAACTTTGGGCATTCCGGTTCTCCCGTCCATCATCAACGCCGCCCTTCTTTTCACCGTCTTTTCGTGCGCCAACATGCTCATCTTCAACGCTACCAAGACTCTCCAGTAAGTTCAAAGCTCGTTTCTCATTTGAGGCTTCCCCACAGCTAACCTTGGACGCTCACCAGCGCCTTGGCTGAGGACGGGTACGCCCCAACTATCCTCCGCCGCACGAACCGCAACGGAGTGCCCTACGTGGCGTTCCTCTGCAACCTCGCTGTCGGCTGTCTCGCCTACCTTCAATGTGGCACAGAGAGTGCTACAGTGTTTGGATGGTTTACGTCCCTCGCCAACGCGTCCGTCCTCCCAGCTTCACCGCGCCGCGTTTCCTTTTTTGGTCTGATGTGCATCGTTTTCAATAGGGGTCAGATCCTGATTTGGATCTTCATGCTTTCGTCCTACCTCGTAAGCTCCAGTATACGAACAAAAAGTGGTGTCCGCTGACAAGACCCGACGCAGGCCTTCTATTACGCCTGCAAGGCTCAAGGCGTAGATCGCAACAGTTTCGGTAGGCACACGCGTCCTTCTCAACCGTGACGATACTGATCACCTTGCCGCACCCAGCTCGCAAGGGTTTCTTCATGCCCTACACCGCCTATTTTGCCCTCGCTGTCAACATTATCCTCCTCATCACCAACGGCTACTCGGTATTCGAGAACGGAGAATGGAGCGTGTCCGACTTGTGAGTGTTTCTGCTAAACTGTTGGCAAACGCTTGCTGACACCGCAACTTGTTTAGCATCTTCTCATACTTTGCTGTGTTCTGGCTCCTCGCGTGGATGATTGGATGGCAGATCTACCGCCGCCCGGCTCTTTTCATTCGGTCGAAGGACGCCGATCTTTGGACCGGGATGGACGAGATTGATGCTCACGAGGATGCAGAGGCTGGGGCAGCAGCTACTTTTTCAAGGAAGGAAAAGATCATGTCGTACATTATGTGAAGAAATTTGTCAATTAGACCTACCATGGGGCTCTCAGGCTATTTTCTTATCGATCGGAAGAAGTGCAACGAGGGGACAACAAACAAGAATCTTCATTACCAGGAGTCACTCCCCGTCCAGCCAGCTACTTCGTCATCTAGCATCACGCTCGGCCCCTCATAACCTCCAGCCAGACTCTGGTTCCCAAACGTCCAATCAAAGCTCCCGCCCAAATCCGTCAGCCAACCATAATCCCCACCAAAGTCAGCCCCAACCCCAGTGGCTACGTCGAATTCGAAGAGGCTTCCGCTGAGAGGGTTGAAAGCCACGTGATCCTCTCCGCCGCCGGCAGAGACGACGGGCTCGGGGAAAGCGGGGCTGAGGTTGCCCTCGAGGGCGCGAACGATGTCCTGGTGTCCGGCGGTCGACGATGTCGCGGGCGTGGAGGTGCTGGCGTGGCGAAGTCGAGCGGCGACGTTTGTGGCGCGTATCAACGACCACTCTGCGACTTCCCAGTTGTGGTTCGCTTTGCTGGCCTTGATGTTGGCGCAGAGGCGACGGAGGAGCGTGACGGGCTGAAGGGTCGGGTAGGCGGCTGAGTCGAAGCTTGCGGTAGACGCAGACGAGACGGCAGCGAGGGAAAGCCGAATCAAGCTAGAAACCACGCTATTAAGGACGTGGCAGCTCCCTAACATAAGAATAGTGCGAAAACAAGTCAGCCACGTGCGCATCCCAAAGAAGAA
This sequence comes from Pseudohyphozyma bogoriensis, assembly GCA_024364755.1. NCBI lineage: Eukaryota > Fungi > Basidiomycota > Microbotryomycetes > Chrysozymaceae > Pseudohyphozyma > Pseudohyphozyma bogoriensis. The sequence goes on from JALBUQ010000066.1 coordinate 25,776, forward strand.
GGAGCCTACAGGGAAGCCAGAACCCGTCGTAAGCGGGACCAGAAAGAGTCTCCATGAAGTCCACGAACTCTGCGAAAAGAGCCAGGCTATCCAAGTCGGGTTCAAAGGGGCCGCCTATGCCTGCTTTCAGCTCGATCGCGATGCGCCGGATCATGCATCGGAAGCCCAGGAGATGCAAGCGGAAGCAGTCTACCGATCAAAGGCAGTGTAAGCATTTCTGTGGAGCGAAATAGCAAGAGTGAATGGCAACTTGCAAGCTCCCGCTGGCGCCACATCTCCATTCGCCCCTGTCAAGAGCCGGGTCTCACTAGTCAGAATCCCCAGCTCCCGTTCCACACTCTTGAGGACCGTCGGATGTCCATCTTTTGCCTGATTGAGCTTTTCGATGGTGCAAATTTCGTTCTGGACGCGGAGGACTTGTTCCGACAGTCGGCAGAGGTAGTGGAAAGCGATGGAGCTGTTGGTCGCTGGCGTGCCGGCTGGATCGGAGCAGGAAGGGCCGGGGAGGGGGACGGAGGAATTTCCGGCTTGAAGGAAGGAGGGTCGAGAGTTAAGGAATGAGGACCTATAAATATGGTCGCATGAGTAAGGGATTAGAGATCGAGCCCTTGGGACTCACCACGCATCGTGAATTTTGATGGCCCAGAAGAGTCGCGCCCGTAGCGATTTCTCCCAGTCAGGCAGCACCCAATTGGAACAATCTAAATGAAGGCCAAGCAACTGAGCTTGCGCTACCATCTGTAAGACAAAGTATTGTCAGCACGGGGTCGCAACACGGGTCAGCACAAAAAACGCCGACCTTGGCCAACACGAGATAATCATTTCTCGGGTCCATCACCGGTCGAGCTCCCATTTCCAGCAACGCAGCAGCTATTGCCGACAGCTTCGGCTGCTCAAGACAGTGGTCCGCGACTCGAGCTTGCTTGATCGAGTCCCACGTCGCTGGACTAAGCTGACGTGTCGTTTCGTCGTGAAGGAGCGAGGTGGCGAGGACGAGTGCAAGGACGGCGGGTGAGAGCGCGTCGAGAGTGGGTCTTGGGTCGGTAGGTAGGATGGGGAAAGCGGAGTGGTTGTGCGAGAGGTAGAGATCGTACGCGCGTGCTTCGTCAAACGCCTGGTCGGCTGGCAGTAACGAGAGCAACGAGCGCACGTTCCTGAGCGCGAGGCGCTCGAAGTCGCCAATCAGGGAGCGATCTACACAGTTGAGATTAGCTGGTCTGACTCCGATTACGCACTTTGTGATGAGCACGCACGGGTGGGCTTTTTGGTGAGCACGACAAAGATCGGTTGTCGAGGATTCTTGCTGACCTGACGATGTCCGATCGTCTCCTCATTCTGCGCCCCAGGCCTAATCAAACTAGAAAGAAAGGAAATATGAGCTTGAATGACATTCCGCTCGACCAAAGCACCGGGATCTACGCACCTTCGAACCGGCAACAAGTCATCCGTCAGCATCGTGGTGATGGAACACGGCTCCGTCTTCTCCGGACAGTCTTCATCGATAGAAAATCTCCAACCAGATCCCAAGCCCCTTTGTGCAAGCACTGGACGAACAGGCTCCTCAAGCCTAGCTTTTTTGGCCGGAGGGGCTGCGACGATGGCGCTCGCAGGCTCTGGCGCGGGATCTCCATCTGCGGGACGGAGGCTCGGATGCAGAATGGCGGAGAGTGAGGAGGATTGGTTGGTGACTACTTGGTCTGGTGGAGAGCGGGACGGAGGGTACGGCGGCGGGCCGCGTTTGAGATCTCGTGGTCGGCGCTCGGGAGCGGGTGCGAGGAAAGTACAGGGCTTGCCAGTCTGCCTACATGGTGGAGAGTTTATCCATTAGCTTTGTACTCAACTCCGGGCATCGCTGAGCTCACCGACACTCCAAACAAGGCTGCCCAATGGTCTCGATAGCGCACCGCGATCTCCCGCGTCGACAGGCATCACACTGAGTCATGGGTTCGTAGTAAGCTTCATACACTTTAGAATACCCAATTTAGAGCTCACTGGCCGCTGCTTCCTTGATCTGAAAGGTCGGGCCTGTCCTTCCTGCGATGGATGCCCTGAGGACGAGCTGGCCGCTGGCGGCGCCACCACACTGGCCACTTCGAGATCTAGCACAGAGGGCTGTAAGCGGTCTGAACCTCTTAATACAAAACAATGCACCCTTACCTGGCACCATAGAGCTTGTGGGGTCGACGATAGACCAAAACAACCACAGCTCGAGTTGTTGATCGAGATAAGCGGGATCGCAGCGCGGCGCGTCCGCCGAAGAGCGGCGAACGCCCAGAATAGCACGATACGGACGGCGCCTACGATGGGTTGGTTACCTCAGACTGGCAGACCACTTCGACCGTGGAAGTGGTTAAGAAAGTATGGCAGGCTTTTCGCGACTCTCGCTTTTGAAGACAGCTCGCAAGCTTGGTGCGGACACGTGGCATTCGAGAGGCTCGAGACTTGTGTGGCCTTTCCTCTCATGTACAGGGATACCTAGGCTAGTCATGTCTGCGAGTTGCATCAAGTAACTTTCGTTCTCGGTAGCTAAAGCTCCTCATGTATGATACTGCTTGAAGTGAGCGGACGGCACAACGGAGAGCGTTCTCCTTCGCGACGCTGCCTCGCGCACCCTGCAGCAAAAGAGTCAAAACACGCTAAGAAGAGACAACAAAAATGCATCGGGCTTACCATTCGGACACGGAGCGCTCGCATCTGTAGATACAAGTTCTTCAGTGATTCGCCTGCGGCAGGACAGAGCGAGGACTGACTGTGCTGGTGTCGGAAATGCGGGAGGACCTCATCCTCCAGTATGCCTGGAATGATGGTAGCTGGAAAAGAGGAGTTTGTTTGATCATTGCATAGCTTCGGGTCATGGTTCGACTCACTTTGATGCATGCCGACCGCGTAGCTCTTTTCTAGGATCTGGTGGCTCGACATGGCGATCTGGGACCGCCCCTCCAAATGGACCTGCTTGACCGAGCTCCCGAAAATCATCTCTTTAAATCCACCAAAGCGGATTGTTGACATGCACATCGTGCCTGATGAGCGGGGTCCAGTTAGACTGAGCTCTACGTTCAAAAAGTAAAGCGAGGAAAACGTACACGGCTCGTGGGTCGAGTACAGGCTTGCCTCGCGCCAGATGGCGAGTATCTCAGCAGCCGACTTTCCTTCGCTTGTGAACTTTTCGACGCAATTCCTGATCGCTACACTCTCTCCGTGGAGTGTGGGGTCTGAAGCCAAGCACATATGCTAATCAACAGCTGCCACGTTACTTCACTTTGGATAGCTCACCTCCGGTCTGGTAGACAATGTTTGCTCCACGACAAAGCTCGGTATCTCCTTCATTTGTGTGAAGTACAATAACGCATCCGGCTGGTGCCTGCTCACCAACACCTCGTCAGCCTACTCCCTAAATGCGACACCTATTTCGGTGCTCAGAGACTCACAGGCGGACAAGGGTCACCCGTGACTTCCTCAACGGCCTTGATTGCTTCCCTCATCCAGTACTCTCGAGTTGCGGCTGGACTGTGGTGTCCGAGTGTCAGTAATAGCTATGCCGCTCGAAGAAAGGAAACAGCTCACATGCCGTTGATTGCGAGGCCCTGGTGCGAGTTCGGCACCAAAGGATCACGGCCAGCATAGGCGTTGGCAGCAACAGCCCCAACCGCCAGAACGCAAACGGTTGATTTGAGGAGCCTGAGCATCGTTGTAGACGAAGAAAGCGCACGCGAATACAGCCGCCCGATAGCCCGTCCGAGCGCTTCGCCGGAGGGCAGGCGACGCTCGCCGCTCGGCCGTCGTTCCGGCGTTAAGCCGCCGTTGCGCTTCTTCTTTCTCTCAAAGCTGCCCACAAGTAGCGTTTCACCACCTTTCTCTATCTCAAAGCTTGCTACCATGCTATCTTTCGCTGCCTTGCTGTTGCTCGCCCCGTTCGCTGCAGCTCACGTGCGGGACGAATACATGCCCGCGAGCTTGGCCGGAAGCGTGATAAACGGGATGTGAGTCGGCTTGAGCGATAACAGCGCAGCTTGCGCACCAGCTACTGACAACCTTATTCTCTCAGTCCTTACGAAACTCGCGAGCACTGGATGAAGGTTGCGAACGACGCTGTGGCGGTTATCGGACCGAGCCCGTGTCCTTGGTCGCCTTTCGGGACCGTCATCGTTGAGCACCACGCTGATGGGCACGGTGAGGCTTGCTCAACTCTTGGATGAACTCACGCTGAGATTTCATCTGCCCATCTAGACGAGGAGTGGTGTCAGGGAATCAATGGTGAGTCTGCGTGGCCTTTCACTTATAGACTCACAGCAGTAAACTAAAGCTGTCTACCTCAGTGGTTCAGTATACTGGAAGTCAGTACACCTTGAAAAATTTTTTCTGGGGAGAAATGGCATCTGACTTCGAAGCTACAGACCCTCAACTACATGGAGAGGCCTCCGCGTTTCGCAACTGCACTGCCATCATGACGGCCAAAGGAATGACGGCGGACGAGATCAACAAAAAGTGGCACAGCTTATCGCTGTACACTAACGGAGAGCCTTGTGAGTCCTCTTTTCGCAATTTTCTCGAAGGATGATGAGCTGAGGCTGGCGGCGCTCATCAGGCCCTCAGTGCATGTCTTCGATTCGGTATGCGGGACTTAAGGAGGTCGTCTGGGGGTCTTCCATTGCTTCGATTTATGGGATGGGGAGGCCTCAAATCCTTGTTTCTTCCTATGAGATCAACGAGAAGAGCTTGTCGATGGGAACGAACAGTGCGTCCACTCGCTGACAACTGCGTTCCTCCCCGACACGCGCTTATGCAACCCTTTTAGCTCGCATTATCCCGGGGGTTTTGGCTCACGAGACAGATTTGTACTACTCTTATCAGATGAGTGGGTCGTGTTTTCATGAGTTGGATTCAGCGGATGAGGCTAACGGCCGACGTGCTTTCTAACAGACGAGTCGGCACCTTGTCCCGCGGGTAAGTTGTCTCAGACCCAGTCAGATAAAGAGCAGTCGCTGATCTTTGTGAATTTTATCTAGGATGTGAGCGCGTCCTCCCAGCCGGCGAGCGAGTGATGAAGTGTGAGCCGACCGACACGTGGCTCATTCAGAATGGGAAGAAATGACGGTATAGCTGCTGGTGTTAGCGTGTGATGACTTGATTGTCGTATTTCTGCTTCAATGAAAAGAAAAGCTGGCTGTCCAAAAGGTTGAGGCGTGCGATCCGCCCCTCAGGCCCACACCACACCACGTCCGGAGCCGTTCTCGATCCCGCACCGCCTGCTCAATCCCTCTTCATCTCTCCCGAGATGTCGGCACTTGTCTCCTGTTTAGGGAAAAAAAACCCCGCAAACCAGACTTTCCCTTTTTATGGATACTAGAAAGACACTGGGCGAAAGCACGAGGAAGCGAAGCAAAACTAGAGGGAAAAACAGCCGCTCATCCGCACACACAGAAGGGTGTAGCTTGCTCGCGAGGATGGGAGACAAACGAAAGATAAATATCGGCAGTCCTTGAGCCAGGTACCACGTGAAGATAAAAGAAGAATCCAGATCCGCGCTCTACTATGCACACCACACTCTGTACGGATCACCTTTTTAGTTGAGGTTCATGCAGCTGTGAGAAAGAGAAGTGCGGTCAGGACTAGACTCAAAAGGCTTTAAGTAGACAAAGCTTACTAATCCAAGTTGTACAGCTCTCCATCGGGGTTCAAAGCCCTGCATTACCGGTCGAGTGAGCAAGTCAGACGAGCGGGGCAATCTGGGAAAAAGACGAACCAGTTGGGCATGACAGGTGAAACACCACCAGCTCCAAACAGACTGAATGTCGCGATGAACGACCTGGATATACGGGAAATGTGTTAGCAAACTATTTTGAGCTATCGAGGGCGTTTGAAAGCCGAAGAGAGAGGCGCGGGGAGGCGTTTGGGCAGAGTGAAGCGCGACGGTCGAGGTGACTGGGGCGCCAGAGAAAGAGGATAGATGGGAAAGAGGACACTTACATGAACTGCGTTCCTCCATCGAGAGCGGCCGAGAGGAGGTAATTGTACTTGCCTGTTGAGGAAAGACAGGTCAGTGCGGGAAGAAGGGCGGGTACTCGCAGAACGGGACGTACGGAACCAAGTGGCGCGGTAGCGACGGAGGTAGTATTGCGAGAACAAGGCGATGAGCATCGTCGTGAAGACGGACGAGTTGATGCCGACGGAGAGGTAGCCCAAGCACCAGCAGATGCTGTGGATAGGACGGGGTCAGTGAGACCTTCAAGGGCGGTGAGCGAAAGACCTGGGGGCTCACATGGGGGTGACGACGCGGTCAGCCTTGATCTTGGGGAAGAACTGGTGGGCGATCCAGAAGGGGACGGGGACGAAGAGGCCGATGATGATGGACATCGGGATGATGAAGTACGGTTGTCCCTGGGCGCGACACGACTGTCAGCATTGCTTTATCGGGGGAAAAACGTCAAGTCACTCACCTTGCTGTACATCGAGCCGGCGAGAGCGCCCCAAGTGACGGCCTGCGAGTTGTACGACTGGACCTGCTGGCCCGACCAAATGTTGGATCCTTGAATGTCCAAAAGGAGATCGCGCTTGGAGGAGATCTGGAAAAAACAAAAAACACGTCAGTACGAATCAAGGCCGAACCACGTCGGCGGTGAAAAGGCTCACGACTGTTGAAAGAGCGAGTTAGCAAGGGATATCGAAGGCATTCAGATCAAGAACGGAGCTTACTGGTCTTCATGATAATGAGCTGGAGAATGGCTCCGATGATCGTTCCAGCACACTGGACGACAAAGGTCGTGCGAGGAGGGATCTTGGTGTATTGGCCGAGCTTCAGATCACGCGTCAAACCGCGAGCCTGGGTGACGGTGTTGGAGCCGTAGAGGGTGAAGTCTGCACCGTTTAAGATTAGTTAATAATTAGAGGACGAGCGCAAATGAAGACCCACAAAGGTTGGCCTGGGAGTTCCCAGCTGTGCAGAGGAGAGAAAGGTTAACACGTGCGTGGGTGCGGAATGAACGGGAAGTCGACTTACGAACGATGGCAGCTCCAAGCATCTGGGCGAGCTGCTGGACGTCGGTGTTGAATCCAGTCACAGCATAGCTATTCGAAGAAGGCTGTAAGAAATCTGAGACTCGTTCGAGAAACGAGAGAAGCGTACACCGTGATGACGAAGGGGAAGATGAAGGCCGCGAGGAGCAGGCCGACAATCAGGGCCCACCAGGGAAGCTGACTGTTGCCAGTGTAGCAAGTGGCCATAGCCATGGCGAAGGAGGCGATCAAGATGGCGCCGTACCACCACATAGGAACCTCCTCTGCAACACGACATCGTTTAGCGCAGAGCCGGGCACAGGGGGAGGAGAGGAGGACGCACTGTAGACGAGCATCTTCTGGTAGTGAGGGTCGGGCTGAGCGCCAGTTCGGTACTCCTTGAAAGCGCGGATGATGCTCGGCCTGTTGGAGCAATGTCAGTAACCTGGCTTCAGACGCCGCGAGACCTTGCCATCACTTACATGAACCAAAGACCGACGTGGGAGAGCGATGCACCGATCGAAAGGTTGCAGCCGAGGTAGTCTAGAAGCAAGGGCAATGAGTTTTTCGCTGAGTGAGCTTGCAGTGAATTGTCCTTACAGATAGCGTTGGTCGTCGAGTACCAAGGAACGCCCTGGACGGCAAGCTTGGTCGCGTTGAGCGAGTAGTCGGCGTTCAAGATCAAAGTTTGGTCGTAGACAGTTCCCTTTTTATCGCAAGCATGTCAAATTCATGTTCTTGGGGGAAATGCGGGACGACGCTCACATTCTCGTAAAACAACGACTGAGAGAGGAAGGGGAAGCTCTGGGCGTGCCAGATACTGTAGGCGCGATCGGATCAATCCCGTGCACATTGAAGGAAACAAAAGGTGTACTCACTCCCTGTAGTAGCAGACGCAGAAGGTGAGGATGCAAAGCCCGACCCCAAAGTACTGCGACACCTGAGTCGAGAACGGCGTGAAAAGGGCTCCGAGGGACTGAAGGGATAGCGCCACGTCAGCGGTAAACCAGGGGTGAAGGAAGGAATGGGCACTCACTCCACCGCCGGATCCGATGTAGTTCCAGTCCAAGCAGAGAGAGAAAACGCCGAGACCCTCGTTTCCGTTCGATCCCTGTGGCGGTACAAGCAGGTCAGTACGAGCGTGCTCGCTCGGCCGGAATGAACTCACTCCGAAGATCCTGGTGACCCAGGCAGAGTCACGCTTGGCGAGACAGAAGATCGAGATACCCGTGAGAGCTGTAAAAGGGTGCAACGGTCAGCAGCACACTCTGGCATGCCACGTAGATGTCCCCATCAACAGGCCATCAAACGCACTAGGAGCAATGAACTCGGGGATCCACTCCCAGACAAAAATGGCGATGAAGATGATCCAGAAGAACCTGAGACGCTTCTTCTGAGCAGCCACGTTCTTGTCACGGTGCAGCGCGTCAAACAAGTTGACGGTGGGGACCTGGGAGAAGAGCGAGTCAGCGATGCTGTGGATAGAAATACAAGGGTGAATCTCAGGCGTTACCAAGTTGGGGAAGACGATGTAGGTTGGGAAGACGACGAAAGAGCGCATCAATCCAGCTGAAACGGAGCTCTGGTCAGTCCTGAATGCGGAGGACACGTGTGGGCAAGGCGCGCTCACCAAGTCCGTAGCCGAAAAGCTGACTGCCGAGGAGCGTGAAGACTAGATGCGAGCTATGTGAGCTCGTGAGTATTAATAGAAACAGGAATGAGACCTACTGGCCGTTCCGTAGTTGGGGGTGATGTTGTAGTAAAGCTCGTCGGCCTGCGAGGGTCAACAGCGTCAGTGAATGAACAATGCAGAAGGATGTTGGTGCTGAAGCTTACAGCGAAGACACTGATGGCGAGAGCCGAGTCGGTGGCAGTAGCACTCATGATGACGACTGCCGAGCGGAGATGATGAATAAGTTTCACGGTGCAGGGCAAACACAAGTGGTCAACGCACTGGCCACGTGCTCCTTGAGGTTGAAGTCGTGAGGGTTCAAGAGAGCCCATACTATGAGTGATATAATGTCAGTTGGTGTCATCTTACCTTAAAACAGTGATGAGAACCCACATTTGCCACGGGAGGCCTTGGGAAGAGCGGCGGCCCAGGCCTTGCCTGTGAGACAGTTTCGGCGTCAGCAATCTTGCTGGGCGCCAGAGAATTACAGGCATGCTCACCAAGGATGAAAGCAATGACTTGAAGGAAAAGAGACGAGACAAAGACCGTTTGAGGGCGGAAGTAGAAGATTTGGCCGAGGACGGCGGCGAAGCAAGTAAGTCCGAGTCCCAGGAACCACATGCGGATGGTCTGGGAAAGAGCGACGTGGTGAGCCCAAATGAGAGGAAAAAAGGGTAAGATAAACATACGTGGATAGGCATGGTGGGGTCATCGTCGAGCGAGATGCACCTGTAGGAGAGATATCAAGGTCAGACCCTGAACACTATTTGAATGACGTTCCGCCACACTTGCCTGGTAGCGATGTCGTCTGCCGTTTCGATGGGTCGCTCCTTGCCGTTGTCGAGGACGTTGTGGCTGTCGAGGAACTCCTTCTCTCCATCCTCCTCGATGGCGACGCCGTCCGCTTTGCCGAACGCAAACTCCTTCTTATCGGTTTCCTTCGTGTAGTCGGGTGACGGTGCGTCGCTGGTCGCGGGGAGCTCGGCAGGGCTGATGCCTGAGATCGAGTCCTCTCGGACGTAAGTGGGCCTGTGACTGGCCATCGTTTCACAAACTTTTAATGTGGTCGAGTTGGTCAGAAGAAGAAAGTAGAAAGCAGAGAGGCGGAGGGACGGAAACCAGGTGGTGGCGTGGCCACACGAGCGCCCAGTGATTGCGTTTCGGTGGACCGCGATGCGGATGCGGAGTGCCCAGGCAGAACCCACAGGCACATGTAACTCTGACGGTGTGGTGAGCGACCCTTTAGTGGATTTCGAGCTTGATTGTCGCCCGCCCACCGCCCTCACCACACCGGGGACCGCATGATTAGCTGGCCCGTTGTGGCCCAAAGCCCGACGTGCCAAGACTATTTCCTAAAACGAGCACGTAGAAATCCCGACGTGACGATTTTGATCCGGGGTTCAGCGTGCGGCGAGCGGACTGATTGAAGGGCACACACGAGGTGTTTAGCGCTGCCAAGGCTCAAGGCACGGCCACCACACGCTCGTTGCCCGGGCCCGGTCGAGTCTCGGGACCCGCACAGACGATGTGGCATGTCCGCATGGTGCTTATCTGGTAGCGAGCAAACATTGTCACACCTGGAGAGTCGCATGGACGGGCCTGGAGGCGGAACAGAGCGGCGCGAGATGACCTCTTGGCATTCAAAGCAGACGTGATAAGATATCATCGCGCCCGTGAGGTCTGTCAAGCAGCACACGCGGTCTCAAACCTTGTCGAAATGTAGAGCATTGAAAGTGTCAGATGTGAAGTGTAGGCTGTCGGCCGGCGCGTGACGCTGGGAGATGGTCCGAGCAGGTGAGGTCAGTCAAGTCTGGGGAGGACAGCAGCGAGGTCAGGGTGACGGAGCTGATAGTAGAGATTGTCAAAGTTGGACCTGAGTTACGTATGTGTGCAAGGCCGTTCAGACTTGTCGTCAAAGCTGAGGTGCTGTGTGGTGCGAGTCTCTCAGTGAGCGGATGGATCAGGATCCGACTTCCGGCCGGAGAAGTGCGAGCCGGCGGTGACGTGGCTCATTCATATTTCAGAGATAAGACGTTGAGGGCAGTTGGAAGCACTTTAACCTCCGATCAAGTAACAAACTGCATCGCACCACAGTGGAGTTGCCACGTGGTCCCACCACACGCGCAGTCTGCGAATGCGCCCAAACCGCGAGCAGGGGCCGTCCCTCCGCCCGCGCGTCCACTTCTTCCCCTATACTTAACTCCCAATGGACACCCGTAGCCGCAATCATCACTATTCAGAAACTTCCATCAACATCCTCAGTCTCCCCATCCGCCGTGTCCGCCGTCAGCCCTGGCCTCCTGCATCCGTTCCTTTCTGCTCTGCCTCCCGCGTCCTCCTGCACTCTCGCTCGTTCGCCCTCTTAAAAGTCGCTTCACTTCTCGACTAGAGCAACTCGGCAGCTGCAGGACCGGACAGCCGCGAGGCCTCTGCTGGGTACGTAACGAGCACCTGAGACAGGCACCTGCCTAACCGGGAGGCTGGAAGGCGTGGCTGAGCTCTCGAATCCGGATGGTGGGCGACTTGGGGCGATCCCAGGGACACGGGAGCGTTGTGTCCTGTCCTTCCTTCCTTTCTCTCTATACTGTCTGCTCAGAACTTGCACGACTGGATCGTTGCGAGAGCTTTTCTCTTCCTCCCGCTCGCCTCCGACGCTCCGACTGCCCCGCCAGCTCCCCCGGCCAGCGCGTGTGGTTTGGGCCATCCGTTCCCGCGCACGATGCGGTCGTTCTTTGGACTGTGCTTCCTTCTCTCTGCAGTCTCTTTTGTCAATGCGTCTGTCTTTACTTGTACCGGTGGTACCCTTTGTGAGTCTCGAGTTGTGGGCGAAAAGGGGGGGATGTACGGCGCCGCTGACCTTGTCGGGTAAAAAATAAACAAACAACAAAAAAAAGATGTTGTCGCGTCAGTCTCTTCCGTTTACTACGTCTCCTCACCACTACTTACCCCTCTAGCGATCTCTAGACACCCCGACGACGACCTTCTCTTCCAGAGTCCCGACCTAGTGACCGACATCAGCTCTGGGGCCTGCATCACCCACATCTCGCTGACCTCCGGCGACTCGGGACAAGGGAGTGCATATGCACAGAGCAGGGAGAGTGGGAATGAGGCGGCTTGGGCTGAGATGGCGGGGGTTGCGGATACGTGGACTGAGTGTGAGTTTCTTTGCGGGATTGCTGTTGGACGGAAGGGAGGGTGGGCGCCAGTACGGGCGGAGCGGGGACGGCTCGGCTGGAGTTTGAGAGCTGACGGGCTTGCTCTGGGTTGGATATAGTCAATGCTACTTTGTGAGTGTAGATTTCCAATGATGGATGTTCAAAGTCGGGACCAGAGAGGGCGACGAGTGGGTACACAGAAGCTTACAATCATTAAACACAGCGGAGGCCAACCTTTGTTGGTACGAACCTTGACGGGTGCACCTCAAATTCAGAAACTTTGGTTCCGACTCCGTGGGTCCTTCCTCATCTCAACAACGCGTGTCGAAGCTCATCCGTGTTTGTGCTTCTCCCAGCGGACGGCAATGTCGATGGTTCGGGGTACCTCGTCACGGGCTACGAAACTCTGCGAGAGTGAGCTTTCTGTCTTCGCATTAGTTTTCCAGGAATCAGAGAACTGATCCGAGCACCTCGGTGATTCTCCGCAGGCTGTACATGCAGGAGATCTACTCGATCACATCCCAGCCCGGCACCGCGACTTTCACCATGATGACGCTCCAGCAGGCACTGGCTCAGATCATGACTGCAAGGGCTCCAGCGAGAATCAGGACGTTGGACCATTTGAGCGATTACGACGCAGGCGATCATTCGTGAGTTGCTTTCTGGTGAAGCGTCAGCGAGGGGTGGTGCTGACCGGTAGGAAACGTGTGATAGGGATCATTTAACGACTGGAAGGATCACTTCTGCCCTTGCTGCTGTCTACGCACCAAACGCTACGTTCTCTGGGTGCGTCCTCCTCGCCTACCTCCCACCCTCCGCACCACGTGTACTCATCCTCGTCCTCCTGAAAAACTCAGCTACATGGGCTACCCAGCTTCCAACCTCGCCCCAAACGTCGATACTACTTCCACCGGCTTCGCCGCCAAAGTCGCCGCGTTCGGCACCTACGCGCCTTACGACACTGACGAGTGCCCGACCTACTCGGTCTGCGTCGCGCAAGGGCGCGGGGAAGCGAGTTGGATGGTCAGGCAGTATGCTGTTACGCCGGAATATGCAGAAGAAGAGGATGAGGGGATTGAGGATCAGGGCGTCGCGCAGAGCGCGGCGATGCTGCCGAATGGGACGGATATCGCGTTGATGGCGGTCGCGACCGCGTCGAGTGTGGCTGCTGGTCAGCCGATTGTGGGAATCAATGATGGAGTTATTGGTGGTACGTGTTGCGGTTGTGTTTCTGGTACTTCAAGGTGCTGTGGGCCTGACGGTGGTTTCGGGGGGCGTTGCAGGATACCCCGGTAATTCGACTGCTGAGTGGTCGTCGAATGGGCAAGGCGTAGGAGCGGTGCGCCCAAACGACCCTCTCTCATTGATACAACACTGAACACTGTTCACTTACAGACCGCGACTCTCACCTGGAACAACGCCAAGGCCAACATCACCTCGATTGTGCTGTACGATCGTCAGTCCCTTTCCTTCCCCTCCCTGTGGCCTTACAAACATCTCACAACGCTTTCATTGCTAGGCAAAAACCTCAACGACTGGATCAAGGGAGGATACTTTACGTTCTCCGATGGCTCGACCTATACATTTGGCCAGCTCTGGAATGACGGCTCGGCGACGGTGTTCAACCTTCCTGCTCCAGTCATCACCAAATCGATCGTCATGACTGTAACGGCTGTAGGACCTTCTACTACAAACGTGGGACTGCAGGAGTGGCAGGTATGTGTGCAGAAGCCCGCTTTCCCTGGCAATGCTCTGTGCTTGAAAAAATACCAAGCTGACTACGCGGCGTCACGCAGGTCTACGGCACCCTGATCCCCATTGTCTCAACTCTTCTTTCTTCCAGCACGACCTCTACGGCGAGCTACTCGACCATCAACCTCGCTTTCGACTGTAACACCGTTGTGGCTAGCTCACAGGACACCGTGGATGCCTCTTATGGTGCGTTCCTGCGCCGGAAACTATAGCTTGATGATGTTGCTGACGTTTCTGTGCCGGAAATGTAGCGTACAGAGCCATTGATGGTCTTGTCGGAGGGTACACGGACGACAACACTGGCGATCAGGTGCGTCGAAGGTGCCTCTCTGCTGTGTGAGACGATGCTGACTAGACATCGAGGGGGTGTCAGACGCTTGAGTGGTCCAGCAACGGAGAGAAAGCGGGAGCTCTTCTGACGTTGACTTGGCCCTCGCCAGTTCAGGTTTGTGATGATTTTCTTCACTGGCGTGGGTCGCGCTGACGTGTCATCGTCCAGATCTCGAAAGTCGTGCTTTACGACAGGTGCGCTCAGAGTACCCCCTTTCATGAAACAGGAACGTCAAACTGACACCGTAATGAAGGCCCAATGCAGAGGATCAGATCACAGGCGCCACAATCACCTTCGACTCTGGCGCCTACGTCAAGGTCGGCTCCCTGCCCAACGCGGGCACGGCCTACCCGCTCTACTTCTCGCCCGTCACCACCAGCTCGCTCGTGTTCAACGTTACCTCAGTCAGCTCGACCACGTCCAACGTCGGATTAGCGGACTTTCAGATCTTTGCGCTGGCCAACTCGTGAGCGTTCTCTTGGTCCGTCCGGCGCGGACGTGTGCTGATGATCTGAGGGGACAGGACGACTGCACAAGGCCTTAATCCTGTCAACTGGGCTCGGTATGCTACTGCTACGGCCTCAGCGTCGGCCTATGAACAGGATGGCTACAAGGTCGGTCTGTTCTTGGGTGGTCCGGCTTTAGAGACCTCTGATTGACAGCAATCTTTTTCCTGCATCAGGCTATTGACGGCAAGACCGGCGGACAAACGTCCCTCTCTACGTCCGACTTTACCCAAGAGTGGAATACCGGCAGTGCTGCCGTTGGAGCCACGTTGACCCTCGCGTGGGCGTCCAAAGTCACCCTTTCGTCGGTGGTGCTTTACGATCGCGTACGTGCTTTCTCTTCTCCTTTCCGATTTCCACGTAACCGAACACACTTTTTCAACAGCCCAACACGAACGATTGGGTTACTGGCGGAACGCTCGCCTTCAGCGATGGGACAACTTACTCCATTCCCGCGCTGAACAACAGCGGTGGTGCCACACCGTTCAACTTCAACTCGACTCAGACTTCGTCGCTCGTTTTCACCATCACCTCAGTTGGCAACAGCACGACTGGCGCTGGTCTTTCGGAAATTCAGGCTTTCACTGCTCCGTAGGTCCTCAATCATGGCTTGTCGTGAGGGAGGCCGATCTGACGTGGCCATTTCTCCACTTTGTAGCTCGACCGCGTCCAACGCCGTCAGCTTGACCAAGTTCAATGGAACTGCTTCTGTTAACTCTACGACGGCTGGCACTACGGCTGCGGCGTCAACGACTCCTCTCGGATCGTACTCCAGCATTGACCTCGCTTTCGATGCGTCGGTCACGGCTTCGTCTCAAGACTCGGCGGACACTGTGAGTAAATTCCATGCGCTGGTATAGAGCCAGATGTACTGATAGCACTGCCCTATAGTCCTATTGTGAGAGCTTTTTTCAAGGCTAAGAAGTAAAGCGTCGATGTTGACTGTATTTTGGGGGAAACAGCTTACAGGGCCACGGATGGCCTTATTGGCGGATATACGGACGACGGGACTGGCGATGAGGTGCGTCATTTTTCCCCTCTTTCCAAGGATTTGTATTCACTTGTTACAACCAGTCACTGGAGTGGAGCTCAGATCACGGCGTCGCGGGCACGACGCTGACTCTGACGTGGCCTTCACCCGTCGAGGTCGCCAAGGTGGTGCTCTATGATCGGTCCGTCTCCCTTCTTTCCAAGACTCTTTTCAGACCTACAACTCAACGCACCATGATCTATGCAGACCCAACGCAGAGGATCAAGTCCTCTCCGCCTCGCTCAAGTTCAGCGATGCCTCAATTATCACTGTCGGTTCGCTCGTCAACAACGGCTCTGCGACTGCATTCTACTTCAATCCCAGGAACACTACATCACTCATCTTCACGGTGGTTTCGGTCTCAAGCACCACCAGCAACGTTGGGTTGGGCGAGATTCAGGTCTACGTGAGCCACGTGTCTCGCTAGGTCCAGTAGGATTCGACTAATTTGAGGTTTCATCTAGTCCACGGCTACCTCGCCCTCCGCCAACGGCCTCAATCCCATTAACTGGGCTCGGTACAGCACGGCTACGTCGTCGACCGCCGCTTACAAGCAAGGCGCCAACAAAGTGAGTTCTTCTCTAAGGGCCTGACGTGCGTTTTGACTGACATCGCTTCCTCGCAAGGCTGTTGATGGCCAAATTGGGGGCTCAAGCTCCCTTTCGACGTCCGACTCAACCATGGAGTGGGCGTCGGGCTCTACGATTGGTGCGAGCATCACTCTCAAGTGGCCTTACAATGTCACAATTGGCTCTGTGATTCTCTACGACCGAGTGAGTGCTTTTGAAGCAACTCTCTACAAGTACTACTCACTTATCAAGTCTGTTCCAGCCCAACACCAACGACTGGTGCACGGGTGGCACGATCGCGTTCGGCGATGGGTCTAAATACTCTGTCCCGTCGCTCAATAACGACGGAAGCGCGACGCCCTTCAACCTGCCTACCGCCATCTCCACCTCCAGTTTGGTCTTCACTGTTGCTTCTGTTGGAGCGAGCACGACTTCAGTCGGCTTGTCGGAGCTTCAGGTGTTTACTGCCAAGTGTGTCGATCCCCTCTGTGAACATCTTCGGAGTAACTCACGCTTCCCCAACAGGTCCACTGCATCGAATGCCGTCACCCTCAGCACTACCTCAACGCAGAGCGGCTCGTCCAACTCCACGTCGACGTCCGGCGCTGCTTCGACGACGCCGCTGGCTTCGGCGTACTCTTCGATCGATTTGGCGTTCGACGCTACGGTTTCTGCTTCCAGTCAAGACTCGGCCGACACTGTGAGTGATTTTATGCGAGGGTCTGGTAGAAAGTTGCTAATGCGGTTCTTCGTGTGCAGTCCTACAGTAAGCGCTGCTCAGGCATGCAGACGAGGCGAAGCTGACCCCTAGTGTTTCACCACAGCTTACCGAGCCACTGATGGAAACATTGGTGGGTACACCGATGATGGAACGGGAGATGAGGTACGTTTCAAGCAGCCCAGGTGTTACCCCGGATGGCGCTGACTTTTCATCGCCACGTCAGTCGCTCGAGTGGTCGAGTGATCACGGAGTCGCGGGAACGACTCTCACTCTCAGTTGGGCCTCAAAAGTCGAAGTCAGCAAAGTGGTGCTTTACGATCGGTCCGCCTTTTTTGTCAGCATCATTTGTGATCCACGCTGACACTTCCTCTCCAGACCCAACTCGGACGACCAAGTGACGTCCGGCTCGCTCACTTTTTCCGATGGTTCGGTCATCACTGTTGGATCTCTCAACAACGATGGGTCTGCGACAACGTTCTACTTTGCGCCTCGCAACACCACGTCGCTTCTCTTTACTGTGCTGGGCGTCTCGAGCACCACGAGCAACGTTGGCCTTTCGGAAATCCAGGCTTACTCGACTTCTACTTCGTGAGCTTACTTCTGGCCATCTATACACAACGCTTGGCTAATATCTTTGTGGAATAGCGTATCGGCGAACGGACTCTCTACGACAAACTGGGCGAGATACGCCGTTGCGAGTGCCTCGTCCGCCGCTTACAAGCAGGGCGCCAACAAGGCGAACGATGGACAAGCCGGAGGCTCTTCCGCGCTCTCAACGTCCGACTACACCATGGAGTGGGCGACAAGCTCTGGAGGTGTCGGCTCGACTCTGTTGTTGACGTGGGCGTCAAAGGTCTCCCTTTCTTCCGTGGTGCTCTACGACCGGGTGCGCCTCCTTTTCCACCCTCGCTTCTGCCCTAGAAGAGGAGCTCATAATTTGCTGTTGTTGTTTTTCAGCCCAATACCAACGACTGGGTTACATCATCCACACTTTCGTTCTCCGACGGCACCGTCCTCACCGTCCCCGCGTTGACCAATAATGGTTCCGCCTGTCCCTTCAACTTTGCGCCAATTTCGACTTCCTCGCTACTATTTACGGTCACTGGAGTGGGAGCGAGTACGAGTGCTGTCGGATTATCGGAGATCCAGGCTTACTCGGCTGCGTGAGTGCCCCGTGTGTTCTTTGATCTCTTTCCTTCTCTGACTTTCTCTCTCGGACAGCTCCACCGCCTCCGGCGCCGTGTTCCTTTCGCCGTCCAACTCGACTAGTGCAAGCCTCAACACCACCTCCTCATCTGCTTTGTCTACTAGCACAACCAAGTCCACGTCCACTTCGACTTCTACCTCGACTTCGGCAACGGCTTCCCCCACGAGCTCGAGCAACTCCACCTCATCGAGCAATTCGACGACTCCCGTCAACGACGCGCTGTACTCGACCATCAACCTAGTATTTGACGCCAGCATCACGGCGTCTTCTCAAGACACGGTGGATGCGAGCTACAGTGCGTTTCGGTCAAGTAGTCTTCTTCAGGGTGGAAGCTGACCCGCTTTTCAGCCTACCGCGCGGGAGACGGACTGATCGGAGGCTACACTGATGACAACGCCGGCGATCAGACACTCGAGTGGTCGAGTAATGGCGAGGGCGCTGGCGCAAAGCTCACGGTCACCTGGGGTTCTGCTGTTCAGGTGTGTTCTCCGTCCCGCATCGACTCCAGACTGTGCTGACGTTGCACTTTGACAGATCTCGAAAGTGGTGCTTTACGACAGGTGAGCTTCATTCTTTCATCATCAAATCTCTCTGAAGCTCATGTTTACTTTTTTCTAAAGGCCAAACAATGAAGACCAAGTCCTCGCGGGAACGCTGACCTTCTCCGACGGCACCGTCGTACAAGTCGGCACGCTCCCCAACAACGGCAGCGCCTTCCCGGTCTACTTCCCTCAAGTCACGACGACTTCGATGGTCTTTCAAGTGACTCAAGTCTCGCCCACCACGTCCAACGTTGGTCTTGCTGAGATTCAGGCTTTCGTACGTCGAGTCGTTTTCTGCTGCATTGATGTGTCTGACTTGACCTTGTTCCATCGATAGGGTCTTCTTACTTCGTGAGTGGCCTCGATTAACTTTAATTCGTTCTTGAGCGCACCAGGGTCTGACAAACTCCTCATCTCCCTCTTCCAACAGCTCCACCGCCAACGGTCTCTCGGCAACCAACTGGGCACGCTACGCGTCCTCAGTCACAGCTTCGAGCTCTTCGTACGAGCAAGGAGCCAACAAGGTCATCGACGGCCAAGTTGGAGGATACTCAACTCTGTTGACCTCGGACTTTACCAAAGAATGGGCGACAAACGGACAGGGCGTCGGCGCGACCCTCAAGCTTACGTGGGCGTCGCCGGTCACCCTCGGCTCTGTCGTGCTATACGACCGAGTGAGTGCTGCTCTTCCCCTTGAATTAGTGTGTGAAACTGACTCTTTTCTCTGTAGCCCAACACGAACGACTGGTGCACCGGCGGAATCCTCACTTTCAGCGACGGCTCGACAGTCTCAGTCGGAAGCCTCCCAAACGACGGATCGGCCCTCGCCGTAAACTTTGCGAGTCGATCGACGACAAGCCTCCTCTTTACCGTCACCTCCGTTGGATCTGCTACTGGTTCTGTAGGATTGGCTGAACTCCAGGCGTTCTCCGGATCGTGAGTGCCTCTCGCTTTTGATGCTGAGCGACACGTGGCTGACCAGCTTTTCTTGACACTCGCAGGTCTACTTCCGCTGCGACGTCTTCTTCGTCGTCTGTTAGCTCTGCGACGACTACCACCACCTCTTCTAAGACTTTAACCACGACATCAAGCTCGAAGACGTCGAGTAGTTCTACAAAGACGTGAGTTCACTGTCTGGCGCCTGGGCAAGGGCGGGTGCTGACCAATGTCCTCTCTCAACGCAGCACAACAACTACGTCCAAAAAGACTTCCACCACAACTACAACAAAAGCGACCACTACCTCTTCTACCAAAACGTACGTCCAGCCATCGTTCATGCTAGCTCGCTCGCTGAGCTCGTATCTGACTTGCGCTCTTCCGTCTTCTTTGCGTTTGTTAGAACTACCACTACAGCTTTAACCAAAACATCTACCGCTTCTAGCTCGCCGGCCACGACGACTGCACCAAAGTTGAGGCGTTTGCGCCGAGCGTGATTGCCAGGTGGCCGAATGGAGGGCCGCGCCCTTGTCTGTAGCTTAGAGTCCAACCGCTGTAGCTATTTTGTTTTTCGTCGATCGAATGAAGTATTGTAGTCTTTTCTTTATCCCAAAGCCTAGTGGGAAATACCTCAACTCAGAAGAATGTTTGTGGTCGACATCTCAAACGCAACAGCGCGAATTGGATTCCATCCGATATCGATATTCCTACTCATACAACCAGTTCCACAGACCTCCGTTTTCCCCCGTGGATTATCCGCCATTTGTTTTTCCATTCACTTCGTACAGTCAGCCATATCGAGGCTTGCCATCGCTGTCATCAACGATGTACTTCTGCGTCCTCGCGCGGATGCTCGCGCCCGTCCAAAACATGCTGATCGCGCCGATGCCGAGGAAACCCATGACGCCAGCATACATCCCATAAGCTCCGAGGTAACCGAGCTTGGCGTAGGTCGGGTCGAGGGAGTAGTTGATTCCGAATGAGCTGAGTGCGCACGATGTTAGTGGTGGGACAAGGTGCGGGCTGGGAGGGAAGGGGCTCACATGATGCCACGGATGGCGCAGATGAGGGTGAGGACGGAGCCAGAGCGGGTGGGGTAGGCGTCCAAGAGGTAGGTGATGCCGCAGACGGAGGCAGCGACGAACGCGTAGTAGATTCTGTAGCAAGGCACGGGTGACGTGTTCAGCTGTCTTTCCTCCTTTAGCGCGGAAGAAACTCGCAACTCACCCGCAATAGGTGAAGACAACAGAGAACCAGTGAACTTTTGTGGGGTTCTCGTAGGTGTAGCCGAAGAGGACCGACGAGAAAGTGCCGACAATGATGGGGAGGATCAGGGGGACGAGACGAACTTCGGCGTGGTGGACGCCGCCGCGACGCTTGGCCATGTACTTGACGAAACGGTCGGAGAGTGTGCCGAGGGTAGGGAAGACAATGAAGGAGATGACAATTTGTCCTGGGGAAGTGTCGGTGAAAACAGGTTAGTGAGGAAGCTTGCAGAGAGCTGACGTGTCACGTACCGGTCTGAGCAACACCGCTCCACTTTGTGGCCCAGTGGTAGACAGGTCCGTTCAAAAGAGTGGCGTACTAGTTTAAACAGCTAAGTTAGCATCGGAGAATGTGAAATGATTCAGAAGGGATTTACCGAAGTTCCGACACCAATGTTGACACCGAGGAACCACGAGTTCATCAGGACGATGAGAAGGACGTTGGGGAACAGAATCATGACGCCCATGTGCTTGAGCAGGGCCCAGGCTTCAGGCCAGTTGGAACGCTGAGTAGGAAGGGGGTTGAACGTCGCCTTCCACGACCACGAAGGTCCCGCGTCGACGGGAGGACGGGTCTTGAGCGTGTACTGAACCGTGGCGTTCTCAAAGCGGTGGGCGCTGTCCTGGTCCTTCTCGTCAGGAGTGACGTTGCCAGCACCGGAGGAGGTCTGCATATCAGCAATAGTGTCAATCTTGTGAAGGAAAGAGTTGGGCGCAATTCCGCAATGAACTCACGGTAGCGGTCAGGCCGTTGTACGATTCCAAGGGACGGTCGAACTTGGTCTCGGGGACGAGGAAGAACGAAGCTATGAGGACAAAGCCCGACATGCCAGCGTAGAGATTGTACTGCGTATTCAACTCGGATGATTAGGGCTAGTAAGTTTGTCGAAGGTGTTACTTGTACTTGCCCAATTTTTCCATCCCACTGCGGCCGCCATGTTGGACGTAAAGATCGAAAGGACACAAGCGATGGTGGCCTGGAACGACGACTGGAACGCGAGGATCTTGCCGCGCTCGTGGAGGAAGAACGCCTCCTTGAGCATGAGCGGGACGAGCGCCTCCGACTGGCCAGCGGCGAATCCAATAACAACACGAATTCCCATGTGGTACTTGTAGTCGGTGTTCTGACCGGCGATGATGCATCCTTTAAAGCAAAGACAACAGGGTCAGGCCACGGGTTAGCCGGCGGGAGAGGAGGAACGGAGACGGACCGATGAAAAGGAGGGCACAGGAGAAGATGTACACGGGACGACGGCCAATGGCGAGAGCGATGGGCATGAAAATAAGGTTGCCAAGTCCCATGGAGAGGGTAGGGATGGTAACTGTTGCACCACGTCAGTCCGCGGCGCAGAGCGGGAGGAAGAGATGGCGACGTACTAAGCCTGACGATGGCGGCGAGGTCGTAGCCATCCTCGACATAATCTGGGAGTTTGTGGGAAGGTTTTAGTTTATGAAGACCATGCTTGTTGGCGGTTCGACACGCACCTTCGTAAAAGAATGAGACGATGGAACCGGCGCCCGACACGACGGTGAGTCCGAAGCAGGAGACTATCATCAAAGCTTGTCAGTCTTGTTGAGCGAGAGGAGTACAGCAGAAAATCGCACAGAGGGACAGGATGATGGCGATGGCCCATTTCCTCCAGATGGGCAGGTTCAAGGGATCTGAGAAGCGAAAAATTTAAGTAAGCGAGACTTCGACTGCCTGTGGTCCCTGATCGGCCTCCAAGAGCACCGGATGGAAACAGGCTTGATGGTGGTGGTACATAAAACATACCACGTGGATCAGAAGTAGGGGTAGGCACGAGGACGACGTCCTCGCCATCCGCAATGAGGTTGACATCGCCGGTCGCTTCGATTTCGGCAACCTCGCCTCCGCCAGACTTGACGGCTTCCAGGTCTTTGTGCGTGCTCATGCTGGCGTATTGGAGAGTGATGAGAATGAAGACAAGTGTGAAGCACCAATCCTCGTCCAGATAAATGCACAGTGCGGATGCCCCGCCCCCGCGCGCGGGGTCCCCCGCCGCAGACCCCTTCGGCAAACCACACGGAGCGTGGAACGCCGACGCCGGGTCGGAACGTGGACGCTTCCCTCCCGGCCGGGACGCGCTCCGGCGGGACACTGCTCGTTGTACTTGGTCCCATGAAGTGATTGGAGTGGCTCACGGTAGCTCCGCAAGAGCCTGGCGTTCGACATGGCCCCCTTGGCACGTCACCCGTCCAGCGGGCCTCCAAGTCCCTCCACCCGGGCCCCGGGTCCAACTCGCTCCAATAAATCCGACAAGTCCTCAGGCGTCCTTGCTCTTGCTATTCTTCCATCCTGCACGACCATGAGCTCTGTGAACGACATCGAATCGGCCAGTCCGGTCATCAAGGGCGTGCCGATGTCCTCCGAGCAGATCCATGCCGCGACGGGAACCGTCAACTTGATTAGCGACGAGAAGGACGTCGTCCTCGTCCCTGCCCCCAGCTCCGACCCACGTGGTGAGTACTTCGTTTGGGTCTGTCTGCTTAACATCACTGACAAAGCCCATTGAGCAGATCCTTTGAACCTGTCCACGCCGAGAAAGTGGGCGATCGCAGTCATCCTTTCGCTCTGTAAGCTTATCACGTCGGCGATAATTCTTGGCCCTGACCATGCTTTATCATCACTCAGACTCATGTACCGGTCTGACGGTCGTGTCCGCTGCCGGCGCACTCATTTCCTTCTTTCTTGAAGGTCGGCTGCGAGAGAAGTTTCAACCGCTTAGGGCGTAGGCTGATCTTTCTCTTTATAGACTACGTTGAGGCCGGAAAGTCCTACAACGACATTGTCCACCTTATCACTATTCCCACCCTCTCCATGGGACTTGGTATGTCGAGGTCAGCAAGACTCATACGTGTCACATCTGATCACTGGTCCCACAGGCAACCTCTTGTTCGTTCCCATGGCCCTTGCCGTCGGCCGCCGACCGATCTACTTGTTCTCCTGTGCCCTCCTTTTTATTGGTAAGATCTTTGCTGCAGGTTTTCCTATTCCTCCAGAATCTGACTCTGATGAACTTCCTTTGCGTGACAGCCTGCATCATTGCCGGCCAGAACACCAACTACGAATATCATCTCGCAATCAGGATCGTCATCGGCTTCGCAGCTGGGCAGTCGGAGGCTCTGGTGCCTCTCATGCTCAAGGAGAGCTTCTTCCTCCACGAACGCGCCAACATCCTCTCGTTCCAATCGTCCTTCCAGGCCATCATCGGCTGCGCCCTCTCCATCTGTTCGTCGAACATCGCCGCAAGTGTCGGGTGGAAAAATTGGGCAAGTACAAGCCACATCTTCCCCCCGCTTTCAAGTCCTAAACATTCGGGCATGCGCAGTACAACGTCTACGCTGGAATTTCGGGCGCGATCTTCGTCGCCTCCGTCCTCCTCGTCCCCGAGACCAAATTCGACCGCCCTCTCGAGGCTTACAACGGACTCACCGCGACAACTCCAGGTGCCGCCGGCGTCAACCTCAGTAAGGAGAGTGTTCAGCGCTGGGAGCACCCGACTGGACAAGTCACGGAGGCGACTCGACCGCCGCTGGACCACTCTCTCGGCAAGGCGTGGTCGCTTAAGACCATGCTCAACCCGATGCCTTCGGTTACTGTGAATTGGGCCGAATCGTGGGCGTTGGTGAAGCACATGTTGACGATGATCATGTTCCCGAACCTCTTCCTCGTCATCATCACGAACGCGTGGTTCCTCGGCGTCAACGTGGCTCAAGGCACGACGGTGTGTCCCTTTCCTTCCTTCTTTTCTCAGAATGCACTTCTGATAGTTCAAGAGATAGTACGGTACCGTTCTCACCGGACCCGGTTACCACTGGGCGGACAAGTGGACTGGTGTCGCCCAAGCTGGCAAGTCTTCCCAGGCCACGTCGTCAGGAGCGAGCCTCAAATAACCATCTTTTCCGTCTCTCCACACTCTAGGCCAAATTGTTGTCGCTTTGATCGCCCTCCCGACTCTCGGTTTCATGTCCGACCGACTCATCACCTTCATGGCACGACGCAACGGCGGCGTCCACGAACCCGAAGTCCGACTCATTCCTCTCGTCTTCCCCATCGTGATCGGAGTTTTCTCCTGCGTCCTTTTTGGATATACATATGACAACCCTGAGAAGGTTCATTGGTTTGCTATTCCTTTCACGTATGCTGGGTGAGTTTGGATCAATGCGTGCGCTTTCGGTGAAGCGGGCGCTGACGTTCTTCCCGCGAGCAGAGTTTACTACGCCTTTATCGCGGCCTCGGTCTGGTGGGTCGGAAAAAGCTTGAGTACCTTTAGGTATCTATCTGACATTTACGAACCCTCTCCAGCGGACAAACCTACCTCCTCGACGCCTATCCGACTCGCGCCGGCAGCGTGTTGGCGCTCGTCTGCTCCTGCCGCGGCGTCATCTCCTTTGGACTCAACTACAGCTTGACACCTACTACCGACAAGCTTGGACATCTTGGAACGTATTCGATGTACGGTGGCGTGATGGCCTTCCTTGGTGTCTGCACGTTGAGCATGTTCTGGTTCGGAAGGAGGTTGCGCTTGTTCACGCTCAAGTTTGTGGTCGACAAGGCGGACGTCGGACCTCGTTATGGCTAGGTGGTTGTACTTATATGAAACTAGACAAGACTATCAGTGAACAAGAAATAAAGGCCAAGGCATCCTTTCGATGACGACGGTGTTTTACTAAGTGACACGTCAGCAAGCCTCCACGAATTTGAGCCTTCAAAGAAAGCTGGCGGTACTCTCTACTCGGCACCTCAGCAGAGTGACATAGTGCAACAATTCCTCGTCAACTCTATGTAAAAGGAGCTCCCCATCCCGCCGTCGACTCCCAGAATGACCCGCTCGCACTCGCGCCCTGACCCTCCCCATCCAAACCCAGATCCTGCTCCGTCCTGAGCGAGTCCTGCCATCCCAACCATCCAAACTCCGACATATCCAACTGCGGCCAGAACGAGTCCACCGATTGACCCGGAAAGATGAAGTGATCCAGAATCATCTGCTCGTTCGCGGGTCCAATGGCGGCGTCGAGCGTCGTCGTCGGAGGTCGAGGGCGCAGGTCTTCGACGGGTTTGTCGACCATGAGCGTGAGGATCGATTTGCCGAGCGGGACGACGGTGTTCCATGGACTGGCTGGGATCTTGTCGAGAATTTGAACGGCCTCGAGGACTTGGGCGCGTAGGAGGTCCTGAGGACCGACGTCGCCGCCGCCGTGGAGGAACTCGAGGGCGAGGACGGCGCCGGCGAGGAAGGTCGCGGTGCCGCTAAGCCTGGTGAGAAAGAGGTGATAGTGAGAAGATGATATCAGAGGAGGTCATACAAGATCCTCACCAGTTCTTGTTGAACCGCTCTGGCACTTCCTGGCCGAGGTGTTTGATGAGCGAGCGCGCGCATTCGACACACACCTGCAGCCACGTAGAGTGTTCAGCATCTGCCGTAAGGTATAGAAGAAGAAAGGACGCTCACCTTTCTGCGCCCTACCAAATCCTTATCCGTCCTCTTCCCAACACACCACCTATGAATATGGATCCTCTCAACCGTCACAAACACCTTGAGCTGATGTCTTGCCCAAGGAAAGTAATCGAACGTCGGCGGGTCCATCGTCGCGTCAAAGTCCGCCTTCTTCGGGTACGGATCATTGTCGTTCGTGAGAGCTGGACAAAAGTCGGCGCTGGAGACGAGGCGAGCGTCCGCTGCTTCTGAGCAGCGCACCATGTCCTGGACCGTGCGGGCGGACGACATTTCGATCATGTGTCGTCGGGCGAGCGCAGTCATTCGTCCGACGGCGAGAAGACTGTTGGGAGGAACCTCAGCATGAATAGGAAAGAGTATGAATATTCGAATGCTTACTATGATACCTCGGTGGGTTCCGAAAGGGGACGTGGGCGACATGACTTCCCTGGAACCAAGTCCGTGTCATTGAGGTTCAGCGGCTCCGCCGTCCTGGCTGGCGGGTATAGATATGCAAAGCGTTGTCGCGATGTGGGAGCGAGTCTGAAATGGAAAAAATAGTCCGAGTAAGTTTCCACTCTCATGACGAGAGCAGGAGGAGGACGCACCGTTCAGCGGTGGTAAGGCAGATCCAAATCCGACGACCGATCTCGTGGCCGACTGGGTCCGCCACCCACGCTTCTCCGGCATCAGGACCTAGCAGGTGGAAGTTGAACCCCACTGCCATTCGTATGCCGAGGTGTAGGAGTGAGCTGATGTACGCTGAGGCTCTGTTAGAGCAGGTGTCAGCGATGGACTCTCTGGAGGAAGGAAGAAGCTGACGAACCCGAACGTGTTTGCGAGCTGCAGAAGCATTCGAGTCAGTCACAGCGATAGGCTTGCAGTAAAAAGACATACCATTGGGAGAACACAAATAGCCTGAAGGGCCTCCAAAGTTGAATGGATCATCACGTGGGAGCGGTCCAGCGCCTCCATCGCCGCATCGAACCACAGCCTTGGCAGCGTTTCTGCCTCATCTGTGGAATCGAATGGATGAGTATCTTCAAGAGGGAGACTTGAAAGCTGCTTTAGTTTACCTGGCTGAAAACCAACAGCCTCCAGGTCCGCCCTGTTGGCGAAATATGCCCCCGTCTGAGAACAACTGACGTGTCAGCCACGACTCGCTCGAAATGAGAAGGAAAGTCCCACAGACAGCAAGAAGAGAAAAGTCTGCAAGAGTCAAGTCAGCTTTTCATGCTTTGCTCATGAGAAGAGTGTCCTCACAGAGTGCGAACCACTGAGGTGATGGCGCTTCAGCACCTTCGACGTCCCGACGCGCCAGCCACGCGTCGTGCTCCCTGACGAACGTCGGTACGTGGACGGTGCAATGGATCCAAGAGAGAGCGTAGAGCGAGAACTTGACAAGGTAGTTGCTCTGATTTGCTGGAGGGCTCAGGGCTGGGAAGTCAAAGTCTCTGCTTCGCGGCTGAGGACGCCATTCGGCGGCGGAGGTCTCGACACTGGTCTGTGATCCAAAGGAGGGTCCGGTCAGGTGGTGGTCAATCATGAAGATGTAGACGGACATACGCCGGTAGTAGGAATCGATGTAGTAGGCAGCCCTAGCACCGCATATTCTGAATCCCTAAGCCGGTCTTCATCCGTCGCCGCCACGACCGGCGGGCTACCATCGATCGGCGCGCTCGTCGACGCAACCGAAAGTCCATGGTCCTTCAAAAGCTGCTGCTGAACTCGAATGAGAGCTTCTTGATCGACCAGTTGCCGGTCTTTGGCGGCCATCTGTTTGTGGAGCGCGGCGTTCATGCTTTCAAGGTCCTCGCGTGAGAGGACGCGCCGCTCTGGCTCTGGAGCTGAGGGGCGACCTCGTCGCCGTGTGACTACCTTGACCTGCCTGTGTCTCTGGTCAGCTCTGTAAGGTGAGGAGATAGAGGGTGGAAGTCCGCACTCTCGGTGACATCTGCAGCCTCGTTGTCAGCTTTGAATCTTTCTCTGCGGCCTAACGTACGCACCGGTCTGCAATCCCCCGCTGAACGCACTGATCACAAGGGAGAGGATCCTTGCTACATTTGATCTTCCTATGATAGCAATATGAGCCTATAACAGCAGCAAGGCGCGGTCAACAGCGGAGTAAACAACCCCGTGATCCATTCTCGGCCGAAGCTTCGTGTGGTTTGCGCCGACGAGCCAGCATCGCACAAGGGGTAGGGCCTCACAGCTGACTGGTGCTCTTTGAGTGGTTCGACCACTGCTGGGATCTTCTGAAGCCAGCTCCATCGGGAGGACGACACGGCACGACGACAGGGCACGACAAAGAGCGACGAAGGGCGCCGCCGCAAGGCCAAGGTTATCGCGGCCACCCAAGCGGACTATTTTTGCGGCCGAGTTTGGGCTCCTCGGAGCATGACCGGTGTTTTACCCTCGTGTGAAGCCTCTCTTGACAGAAGTCGTCATACAAGCACATCGAATCAGTCAAGTAAGCAGTCAGAGTCAGGGAGGCTGCCCGTCCTGAAAGCTTTTCTCCCGGCATGCTGTCATGCAGCTCTAAACCAGACGAAAAAAATAAGATATCATATGACAGATAAATCAAAAGCAACAAGTTGTCGTCCCTTTCTGCCCCATACACCAAAGACCTAGACATTCCTTTTCAACCAAGCTGTGTAACTCCCAACCTTCCCTCCCATTAGACCTTCTTGTCCGAGTTGTCGTCCTCGAGCTTGTGGACGACGGTAGCGACGGCAGCCGAGTCGCCCTCGAAAGCCATGGCAATCTCCTCGAGAGTGTAGCCCTTGGTCTCAACCATGACTGTACAGGCAGAATGTTAGCACAGTGGTGGCAGGGTTTGAGTGACGAGGAAGCTTACAGTAGTACATGAGAGCCCACTGGCAGGGCAAGAGCGCAATGTAGAACGCGTAGTACTTGTAGCCCGCGTTGTCGAGTCCGATCGAGTTGACGAAGGAGGAGAAGATGCCACAGCACTGGTTGACGACACTCCAGACGGCCATACCCTTGGCACGCGTCGCGTAGTTGAGGACCTCGGCGGGGTAGGAGTAGAAGATGGGACCCGTGATTCCTGGAATGGTCAATTAACTCAAGTTAGTTGAGGATAGACAATGAGAAGACTGTGTTGACGAACCAGCAACGCCCGAGAAGACCCACACCATCGCGACGCTTTTGCATGCACATATAAAAGTCAGCACTGCATCCTCCTAACCCAGCGCAGGACGAAAGCGCGTCGCGTCGCAACAAACGTGCAAAAACATGATGAGAAGAGACTCACGTAGCGATACTAGCACCCTTGTTAGTGTTTCCACTCTTCTCGTAGACGGCGGTGCAAGCCATGAGGGCGGCGAGGGCGGCGACGAGGACGGGCCACGTGCCGAGGACGGCGGCACGGCGACGCATGTACGGAAGGGCGAAGGACGCGGCGATCATGACGAGGAATTGGAAGAGGAGGAGACCACTGTTGATTCCGAGCTGTGAGGTAGTGTGAGTGTCAGTGATTGGGATTTAGGCGGAAGGAGGGATGGGGGCGAACCAAGGTGCCAGCGTCCGAGATGCCGACGAGCTTGAGCATCGTAGTGTAGTCTGATTGGGAGGGCGGGAAGTCAGCCACCAATTGGTGCGCATCAGTAGAGCAACAACTTACAGAAAGAGATGATAGACGATCCGTTGAGTTGAGGGCAGAAGGTCATCAGCGCCGCGAGGATGAACCTCCTCTTGTTGCCCGGCGCGTTGAAAACCTGCATAAACGACTGCGACGCGACCTCCTTCTCCATCAACAGGGTCTGCTTCATCTCCTCAAACTCGAACTGCACGAGCTCGTCGTTGGGGTTCCCGTTGCCGTGGTACTCGACGAGGAAGGCGAACGCTTCGTCCTCGCGGCCCTTGGAGATGAGGAATCGGGGAGTCTCGGGGATGAGGAACGTCGCGAAGAGGATGTAGACGGCGGGGACGAGCTGGATGAGGTAGGGGATGCGCCAGGACCAGGAGGTGGACATGCTGCTGGTGCCGTAGCAGATGCAGCTGGCGATCTGTGGGTGCAGGAATTAGCGTTGGCGGTAGCGTGGGCGGCCACGTGGAAATCTTAGCTTACGCAGGAGCCGAGGTACCACTGTATGGAGTAGGCACTGGTCAGTATCGAGTGCAAGACACTTCTTAATAGAAACTTACCGAAGGGTCAAAGATGGCAGCGCAGACGACACGGTGGCGAGGGTGAGTGATTTCCCTAAAGGAGAAGGTAAGCACGAACGCGGAAGATTGAGCGAGAGACAGTGAGCGCACTGGAGACAGATCATGGCCGTGACAAGTCCACATTGCACTGGACCACAGTGGTGAGTGAAAGCTTTGTGAAAAGATAGTGACAGACAACTCACTGCCGGCTCCGATGATGGCCTTGGAGGCGAGGAAGAGTCCGAATCCAGCGTTGCCGGACTTGGTGCCGGCAAGGACCCCGATGACAGTACCCAAGCACATCTATTCATTTTAGCGTTAGTTGAGAGCTGAGCTAAAAGTTGAGCTGCACTAACAGTGAATCCGTAGACTGTGTAGATGGATGAATATCAGCGGCAAGTACTTGGATACACGTGGTGACAAGAGCTTACAGCGCAAAGGCCAGCGACGACCCCAACGGTCACAAACGTAAGCGTTGAAGGGACCAATAAGACATCCTAGAAGTACAAGTTGTGTCAGACTTGTGATCAGGTTGAGGCTGGAAGGCAAGGTACGAACCCGTGATCGACGACATGGCGTTCAAGAGTCCCAGGCGCGCGCCAGTCGGGTAGTTCAAGTCCAACTGCCACGACGGCAGAGCCTGGAGACTACCAACGATAGTACCATCGAAGCCACAAAGGAACTCGGACATGATCATGATCGAGATCATGAACTACACAGCGTTCGCGTGAGCCAATCGCACCGCAGAGAAAAAAAACTTGGGCCGCGCGCCCGGCCGAACGTACTTGGAGCTTGCGGTTACCCTTGTTCTGGAAGAACGAGGCCGTGTCGAGCGCATTGGGGCTGGAGGTAGTGAAGAATGGATTGTATCAAGTCAGTTCACGTTGTCGTTGAAGGCGTAGAGGCGGAAGTGTGGCCTACATGGAGCGCCAGTCGGAGGCGCCGCCGGCGTGCATGGTCGCGTGTGGTTGGGGCGGGCGGGGCGGAGGAGGGCGACGGGGGAGGCAGAGGGTGGAAGCGAGGGTGCGAAGGAGTGTAGGAGATAAAGAAAGGAGGGAGAGAGAGGGAAACGAGCTAGAGTTTTCGCCGTATCACCATTGGTCTGGGGGAAGCCGGGGGCGGCACAGATAGGAAGACAAGTCCTGGCCGAGAGGACGGCAGAGTTGGCTGGGAGCGGGCGAGATGTGCGCCAGAGCGGCACCTTCGGATGTGCCCTCGTGACCACGTCGCCGGCCGGTAATCATTGGGCCCGCGCTGCGCCCTCAGGAACCCCCAGAAAAAGCTCGAATCGC
This sequence comes from Pseudohyphozyma bogoriensis, assembly GCA_024364755.1. NCBI lineage: Eukaryota > Fungi > Basidiomycota > Microbotryomycetes > Chrysozymaceae > Pseudohyphozyma > Pseudohyphozyma bogoriensis. The sequence goes on from JALBUQ010000066.1 coordinate 57,373, forward strand.
ACCTCGACCGTGCCGGAGGGGCGGGCGAGATTGCTGTTGGCTTTTCCCTTGACGTCGGACATCGTTCCGTCTCCTCCGATACCCCCCAGACCTACCTACACCTCCCCCCCTCCCCTCCACGTCAACACCCACTCACAACTCTACGCCTACACTTCCACAAATGGTCGCCACGATCCCAGCCGCCAAAGTCGGACTCCTCGAGAACGAGGAAGTCACGTTCCCGCCGTTCGAGCTCGCCCACCTCCTCTCGGGCGAAAAGTACGGCGACTGGCGGGACCAGCTCACCACCGAGGGCTACTACGTCGTCAAGGGTGCCATCCCCCGCGAGAAGGGACTCGAGTACCGCGACAGGGCCCACTCGTGGCAGGAGGAGTTTGGCCTCGGCTACAAGCGCGACGACCCTTCCACCGTGAGCACGCTTTCTTTCGTGTGGTTTGAGGTGTGGGGCGCGCTTTGTTCGCTCGGCTGACGAGTTCCATGTCACGTATTTCTATAGTTTGTCAACGAGAAGCTTCCTGCTCACATGAAGGGCGGCATGCTCCACGGCTACGGTGCTGGTCACGAGCAGTTCGTGTGGGACGTCCGATGCGAGCAGGGCATCATCGACGCCTTCGCCAAGGTCTGGGGCACCGACGAGCTCGTCACGAGCTTTGACGGCTTCACTATCATGCTGCCTAATCGCAAGGATGTTCCCGACGTCGGAAAGTGTGAGTCCTGTCGCCTTGAGAACCCTTTCCACGTGGTTTGCTGACGAGTTGATGCAGGGGAGCACACGGACCAGTCGCCCTCTCGCCGCGGTTTCTACTGCGTGCAGGGTCTTGTCAACCTCAACGACTGTGGACCTCAGGATGGAGGTCTCATGATCCTCAAGAACTCGTCCCAGCTCTTCGAGAAGTTCTTCGACGAGCACGGCCGCAAGGGCTGGAAGTCGTGGGGCCCTGCTGACTGGTGTGGTGCGTCACCACGTTCCTGTATGTTTGTGGATCAATGCTGAAACTCTTTTGCTACAGGCTTCAGCCTCGAGCAGCAGCAGTGGTTCTTTGACCGCGGCTGCGAATGGCTCAAGGTCGAGGCTGGTCCCGGTGACTTGATCCTCTGGGATTCTCGGTAAGCGTTCCCTTTGAAAGGAACCCGCAATTTGGCATTAACACGTACTTTTCTTCTTCCAGTACCATGCACTACAACTGCCTCCCGACTGGCGACCGCGATCGTGTCTGCACCTGTTCGTCATTCTCCTCTTCCGAGCGCACCGCCTCGTCGCTGACTTTTTTTTTTTCGTCTTCTTATTCAGACGTCTGCATGGCTCCCGCCAGACTGATGACCGAGAAGGACAAGAAGGACCGCAAGCACGCTTTCGACAACTACCTTGGCACCGTAAGCCTCTCCAACCTCACCGGGCCATACCTTGTCTCGTGCTGACCTCCATCGCTCCACTCGCCAGACGCACGTCCCTTACGACTGCCACATCCGCAAGGCCCACGAGCCTAAAATCCGTCACGAGACTGGCAAGCCTTGTCCTCTCGACACTGGCATCCCACGAAACCCCCGTGTGGCCTCGCCTCAGGTCTTGAAGCTCGCCGGCCTGGAGGCCTACTAGACTTTCTATGGTCGTTAAAAAGAGGCAAATTCGTTAGCCGTTTGGGATGCCAGTTTCTTGTGTTGTACATGAGCAAGCAGTGATCAGTCCACACTCAGAGGCCCTGTTGAGAGAAGAGTGAGTGACGAGCTGGTCGGGCTCGACACGTAGGTACACGTGGTGCGCGAGTTTCTGTCAAAGTTCCTCGGCCCCCTATTGAACGCAGACTAGACCAAACTTTCCCTTTAACCAAAACCTGCTGACAGTACCTTTTCTTCGAATAATCAGACGTTCTGCGTTCCGCGTTCCTCGTGCTTCTCTCTTAGCCCCTCTTGATTCATGAACATGTGGGGAAACCGATCGTAGATAGTGGACCCAAAAGCTTTCTTCAACTAACCTACACTTGTACACCCGACTCCACCGGTTTGTCCTCCTCCCTTTGAACGGGTGCCTTTTTGTTGGCAATGCTGAGGTTGTGGATGAACAGCGTGCTGAACAGAGCTACTCCCATGTAAGGTACCAGGAGCACAAAGACTGTGTGAAGGTAAGATCAGAGGGCAGCCTTCATAGCTTATTCGAGGAATGAGCTTGCCAATGTCTAGGGCTTTCACGAAACCTTCAACAACGGCCGCGAGTTGCTCAGCCGGAACCAGGGAAGCGACGTCGAGCGGCGAGTCGCGGATCGAGGCGATGGGGACTGCTGGCGAAAGGTCGGAAAGCTCCTGGTTGAGCTTACCAGCAAAGACGGCTTGAGCAATAGACAGGCCGACAGTCCCACCAAGACTGTTGAAGAATTGGTTGAGCCCGTTCTGCGGTGATCGCCACGTGAGTGAGACGTCAGTCGGGTTTCGAGGACGGCGTTGATCGAGAGGCGTGGAAGACGCACTGCTTGGCTCATTAGCTCAGGCTGAGAGTTGAACTCCGTCTGCATGGCGATGGATGGGTTTTGCAAGGCTGTGGAGGGGATGAGAACTATTCGCGCATTGTTCTCGAGCCGTCTTGGAAGTCATGCTTACCGATTCCGAGTCCGACACCCGCCAAGATCTACGGAAAGTCAAGCTTTAGGTGTGTGATGTAGATAATAAAAACCTTGTTCTCACTTGATATCCAATAAGCTTGGCTGTTTCCGTCTGGCTCGTTACCTGAACCCCGCCGCGTAGGTCACATCAGCGCGAGACGCCCGCTCTTGCCTTTAGGAGAGCTCACCGTGAACAGCAATCCACTACCAATAACACACAATACGGCTCCAACAATGAGAGTGTGCCAGTAGCGACCCACTCGACTGACGATCTGACCCGTCAAGATGACTGCAGCGATGGTGCTGAGCATGAAGGGGAGGATGGACAGGCCAGACTGTGTTGGCCCTTGCTGCCGGGTCAGTTGATAGAAGATTGGGACGTACTGGGACAGAGAAAAAATATTAAATCAGGAGATGGTACGTCTCAAGTGGTGAAAAGGCGCTCACATATGTCAACGTGATGAGTCCCGCGCTTTTGAAGAACGTGTACACCACAATGGCGTTGACGGATCTATGTCCGAATGGATGAGCTTGAGGCACCAGGATCATGGTTAAATCTGTCTGCCTACTTGGTACTGAGCAGGCTCAGCCGAACCAGGGCCTCCGCTCCACGATACCACAACCAGCCCCCAAACGCACCCGTCAGGACGACGAAAACGACCAGCGTAACAATAACGGGCGTCGTGCTCCAAGGCATGCTATTACCGCCCCACTGAAGCGCGAGCGTCAAACATGAGACAGCTGCGAGGGACAGGAACCCGCCGATCCAGTCCAGGCGCCGCATCTCGCGCAACTTGGTCGACGAAGCGACGTCGCGGCCCATTGGGGGCACGGCGTGGAGGAAGATGACGATGGCCACCATGGCAGCACCACCGATGGGCAAGTTGATGTAGAAGCACTGTTTGAGAGTAGAGATGAGAACGGGGAAAGCGCAGAGAGGAGGCACGATAATGCCACTGACCCAACGCCACGTAGCGTGCTGGGTGAGAACACCGCCCACCAGTGGTCCCACAACGCTTGCCAACCCCCACTGTACATTGAAAGTTAATGGGAGGTTCCTTAATACCGGAAAGCTAAGGACTTACCACCGCTCCGAAGACGCCCATGAGCTTCGGCCGGATCTCAAGTCGTGTCGACTGCGCCATCACCTGCATGTTGGCGACCACTGCGACAATCTTCAGTCAGAAAGTTGTACAGTTGTTTTTACTATGACATCTTACTCAGTCCGGCGGCTCCGACGCCTGAGATAGCGCGTCCCAGAATGAAGACGTCGACGTTCCGTGCGGTTCCACAAAGGATGGACCCAAGCTCAAAGAGGACAATGGCGACCATAATGATATGTTCTTAAAAGAATATTTATCATCAGCACTTATCTGCCTGGACTGAAGAACGACTCACTTGCCGGCCAGATCCGTAGAAGCTGGCCGTAAATGAGGAGGAAGGAGATCTCTGCAGAAAAGATCTGGCGTCAGTCGAAGTCATAAGTACAAATAGCTCCTTCGCCTCACGTGGTAGGAGGTAGCTCGTGGACATCCATCCTTGGAGTCCGAAAGCGTTGTAATCCGACGCGATCTGCGCATCTCGGGACTGTCAGCGACGGGAACGGGGCCCCAACGGAACGGAGCTAGCTAGTCACGCACGGTTGGCAACGCAGTGGCCAGAATAGCTGGAGGGCGAATGGTCAGCTGATTGTTAAAAAAACTATCTAGACTTCGGCTCACTTGTGTCCAGTGCAGTCAAAAGCGCCGTGAGCAGCAGCGCCATGAAGACGAGGAACAATCGCTTTCCTTCGAGATACTGCCCTTCGCGCACCATTTCCGCCGACCTGGGTAGGGTTCCTTCTTCTAGCTTAGCAGCATCGGTGGATGAGGACTTTCGCACAAAGCCTGGCTGGTCTACAGGCGCGAGAGTCTTGATTTCCTGCAACCGGAATGATTCCACGGAATCTTGTCAGCGCGCAACAAAGGGCGTTCCGGCGAGCTCGACGCACCTCGCACTCAATGGCCTCTGGAGCAGGCTCAACCCTCACATTAGCGAAAGTAATATCTTGCTGATTGGTGGCAGCCATCTTTATGCGCGATAGTCGTGAAACGTTTGAAGCAGAGCAAGTTTGCGTTCGCTGGGCGCGATTGAAGGGCCACCGGAACAGCGGGCGGGGCCACCTCCTCCCGGCCCGCGAGCACGCTCCGTGGGCCAAGGCCTGGCCACTTACAGACACAAACACCAACCTTTTGTACTAGTTGGATAGCGCCGGCTCGAAAGTATTGGCTGTCACTTTTTGCATCAACAAAGAGACCGCTTAAGGACACGTGTTGAACTTCAGTGCTTTGACTACGCTCGCCTCGCTCGGCTCACAAACGTGCGACACACAATGACGACCTTTCCAGAAGCAATATGATACAACTACGCAAGATCTTGACCAAAACTGAATGCCTCCGCCGCCCCCTCGATATCAAACAAGTTGTTGCTGCTCTGATCCCCGTTTCCCAGTAAGAAAGACCACATCGAATCCAACTCCAGCTCTCCGGATGGGTTGAAGATCTCCGTCGAAGGCGCCCACCCGCCCTGTAATGCTGCCTGACCCATGTTCGCCAGCGTGTCGACCTCCGATCCTACACCTTCGCTCGCGGTCGGCACTGCTCCGGGCTGTGGAGAGCTGGCGCGCGTGTTCGGCCGGCTGGGCTCCATCGGACTCGTGACCTTATCCTTCGTCTTGCGATACAGCGCCGGAAGGACTTTGATGAACTCCTCGCTGAACCCCGAACGACGGAAGATGGTCGCGGCCACGTCGGTCGCGTTCTCGATGAGAAACAGGTCGGCGCGGGCTTGCCACGTGGATGGGTTCTTGCAGGTGTGGACGGCGAGGACGATGATGGCCGTGAAGACGCAGTGAAGGCTCCAGGAGTGGTCTTTGGGGAATGCAGCCGTCATTCGTTCGAGAGCGGAGAGGGTGGCGCGGGCGGAGTTGAGGCAGAGGGAGGTGCCGTTCGCGAGGCGGGTGTTGAAGGGTCGGAGGGAGGGTTTCGAGAGGTTGGGGACGACGAGGCGCTCGTGTTCAAAAAGGGATAGTCGATGAAGAGTAATCATACTATAAAAAAGGTAATCAGCTTCAGCTGGCTTCACGCGCGAGGAGAAGCAAAAAGGACGAACGCGTGGTGATACGTGAAGTGAATCGGAATGGCGAAAGGCAGCAGCGGCGTAACCTGGGGCGCATCGTTTCCAGGCCTCAACTCAATCGGAGTAGACTCAAGCCACTCCATCAACATTCCATCCCGCTCGCCCACCCTTCTCAGCGCTTCCTCGACGGAGATGGACGCCGACACGCCGGAGAAGAGGTGCGCGCTGATGGCCTGCATGTGCTTGCACAGCGAGACGTAGGTGCTGAACACGTCGACAGGGTTGTTGTGTCCAGGGATAAGGAACGTCGAAGAAGATCCGACGGACGAAGGAGTGACAGTCATCACGCGGACGTCGATCGACGAGGGGCGTCCACTTTCGAGAGAGCTGACTTTGTCGATACAGTAGGCGGAGAACCCTGCTCAGAGGAGAGAGTCAGCTTGGGTAATGTTGATTAAGGATTGAGATTTACATATTCTGGCATCCAGACTTGCCAAGGGACCCGTGTGTCGGAGGTGCATCCCAAAGCTGTAGCCGATTCGGATCGCCATCGACACCAAAGTCCACGCCATTCCATCTTTGTTCCTCTGAAAAAAGCAAAAGCCTCAGAGAAAGGCTTTTATGGTAGAAACAATGATGCTTACACTCTTCAACGTCAAGCACATTAAAAGAAGCGTCTGGATCGTCGTCCGGAACGGCCGAGCCAGCAACGACGGCAGCGCCTTCCACGCCAGCTGCGAGTACTTCTCGCTCTCGGCACAGGTGCTTCCCGTCAAGCTATCGGCGTTGGCCGCATTCGCGCAAAGAGCATAAAGTAGGGCCCGATTGACGGCATTGATGGACGAATACGGGAGACCGGCGAGCTGACGCGTGGCGGTTTCATTGAGGAAGGGGAACATGATGTGCGTCGAGCCGAAGTAGACGTCGAGGTACCGAGACAGCGTAGCCACATCTGGAAGGTGGCATGTCGGATCGTCGAGACCGGCGAAGAGGTTCTCTTCCGTCGTAGTCATCCCGTGGCGGAGGTAGTGCGAGAGTTTCGTCCCCGTCGATTCGGCGTCGAGCCAACGAAGGAGCGCCTGGCTGCTCGAAGCGCCGACAAACTTGCGCTTCTCCTCGTCTTCGTCGTCATCGTGGAGGGTGCCTTTGTCGTTGATACGGACGTTGTTGTCTGTATCGGCGGCCAGAGAAGTCGAAGCTTGGTTGGTTGACTCCTCTGGTGAAGTGTGGACGAGGAGCGTCGGAACGCTGTCGAACTCTCGAAGTGGGTCATGATATGGAGAGTGGCCCTGCTTAGAGGATGAATAGGAGATAGGCAACGACGAGCAGCTGTTTACTTGACATACCTGAACGCCGGTCGACGTCGGAGACTGACTGTTGTGAGCTGTCGTGTCGACGCCAGCACTTTGGCGACGTGTGGCCTTGCCGGCTCCGGTTGCTCGCCGGACTGGAGCTACCAAAGAAGCAGGGTTTGCTTTTGTACTGAGGATAAGTGTTGTCAAGATACGCGGTGTATTAATGCGGCCCGGACGACGACTTACACCACACACTCAACCCCGGCGGCCGTACACGGCCCGCAACGCGGTTGGGCTTCATCGCAGCTACATCAACAGCCAATCAGTTGACCTCTAATACCTCAGCGGCGACTCGTGACCCACCGGATTTTCTTAGTCCTACACCGGACACAAGCACACGAGATGCGCTCCCGCTTCGCCTTCTTCGCCGGTGGTCCCTCCCCAGCAAGCTCGGTGGGGTGTGGCTGGTCCGCGAACGATACCTCCATCGGTGGGAGCTCTTCCGGGCGGTGAGTACGGGCAACTAGGGGAGGGGTTTCGTTCGGAACGGGAGTGGGCAGAAGAGAGGAAAACTGGGAGGCCCCTCCGCTCCCGTGGGGACCCACCGATGCTGACCCGGCCCGCGAGTGCTGCGCCGGGTAATAGGTTCGCTAGGTCACGAGGCTCAGACGGAGGGTTTGATGTGATGATTGTGACAGAAGCGGAAAGGGAAGAATTGATGTATAGCAGTACATGACTGGGCAGAACTCAGAGCCTGCTTCGAAGGGTTCGTGGGGTGAAGGCATTCTTCCGCAAGCTAGCCGGCAGTTCACTCCATCACCTGCAAAACGCTCAAGTGAGCCTGCAACGATACAAAAATGACTGAAAAGCTGAGAGGAATGAGGAATGGCTGTCAAAGGTGGTCGACTATGTCCTCAGGGTTCAGGCTCGCGTTGAAGAATCGCGAGTGATGGTCTTCCGGCCGACACGGAGTTGACGGAGAGCGAGTTCCGACCTTCACCGTTCTACGATACAACGAACATTGCGTATGGCCCAAATAAAATGGTCTACTCGTGAATGCTGTACCAGCATGAGGAAACTCTCGCACGAAGAAGACTCGAAGTTGATAATAACACGTGGCATCTCACCTCATTACATGAGCTAGTCTATCTAACTACGATTAAAAGACTGACACTTTTTGTTGGCACTGAGAGGTATTGCCTGAAACCCTGATCTAAAACAACATCCTAATCCTCAAACCTCGGCGACACCGGCCTTGGTGTAGTCCTTCTCCTCGTGACTGGCGTTGTCCGAGCCACGGGCGTCCAACACGTCCTGGGCGTAAACAGCCTCGGAGATGAGGGTCGCGTGGGCGGGGAAGATCCAAGAGAGGGTGGCTGGGAGGGACGAGCGGGTGTGAGTATGGCGTGGAACTCTCTTTGAATCGAAAAAGATAGAGACTCACTGTAAACACCAGCACCCACCACCATACCGAAGATACAGGCGATAGCATAGAGGTCTGTTGATGGGTTTAAATAAATAACGGCTACAACAAAACCTAGAGGACACGCGCTTACACTTGACGTTGCCAATGTCGATCGACGAGTTGAGCGCGTTGATCATGCCGGGCATGTTGGGGCCAATCGAGACGACCAAAGCGACGAGAGCCCTCCAGTTGATACCGAGAGTGTTGCCGTAGCGGTAGATACCGTTGGGGTCGTACAAGGCGGGCACGTCAATCTTCTGGCCCTTGACGAGGTAGAAGTCGGCGCAGAGGATGGCGGCGATCGGGGCGAGCACGATGGCGTACGAGCCCATGAACGAGATCTGAGGTATCCGAAGACGTTTAGCTGGAATGGTCAGATAATCAGGGAAGGGGAGAGAGAACGCACGAAGGATCCAGCGGAGCTCAAGACCTTCCAGGGAGCGAACGCCCAAACGCCGACGGTGATGGCGAACAGCTGGCCACGGAAAATGTTCACCCAGCGGGGGAAGAGGGTGGTCAAATCGTTGGCACTCGAAATAGAGTTGGCGGTGATGTTGGTGGTCATGTTGGCCATGGCCCAGACGAGCGAGCAGAACTATTCCCGGAGTAAGTGGCCGGGTCAGCAACGGAGGAAACGGTGCGGGAGCGAGGCGGTGCTTACGAAGGCAGCAGCACGTCCACCACGGTTGTCGAGCCACAAGGCACAGATGTCGAAGGGCTGGAAGAGGAGCTCGCCGTAGATCGCGTTGGTCATGTTGGCAGTGACTATTTTCGAAAAGAACGTCAGCAGACGTCGAAATGCAGCCGCCACGCGGAGGACTCGAAAGACTCACTGGCACCGAACAAAGCACAGATGGTCCAGAGCATAGGGACGACGGCGACCTGGGTAAGGGCCGAGGTAGGCTTCTTGGAGTAACGCGAGAAATCGCCCTGGAGAAACGTGGATCGTCAGCCGCCGCGCGTCGAGAAAGTCCAGCAGCCCATACTCACAATGTTGCAAGCGAGGGTAGACCAGGTCGAGATACAAGCGTTGACGGCAGTCATGAATCTTCGAATCCTCCGAATTAGTCTCCTCCGGATCTTGGAGAGACGAGATGCACTCACGCGAAATAACCGTTCAAGCCGTGGACGGTGGAGGAGGCCTTCATGACGGCGGAAGCCTGGTCACCAGCCTTGTGGATCGACCAGCCCATCATGCCAATGGCAACAATGGGGACGGTGCAGCCCTTGATGAGGAACATCAAGCGGAGGTTGGAGGGGTGGATGAGGCAGAAGGGGAATTGGATGCTGAGCGTGGCAACGGGCAGAAATTAGCGACCGCCAAGCTGTTGACCTTCAAAGTGTGATTACGTACAGCCAGAAGAGGAAGAAGCACAGCATGCCAGCGGTGGTCGTTCCAGAGGACTCGGGGAGGTGGTTAGGGAGGTGCGCGAAGGAACTGGTTGCGAAGGCCACGTTGTCAGCTGTAAGGCTTGAGAGATCGAATGAAGGAGTGAGACTCACGGCCAGATGGCAGTCAAACAGATCTGGATTCCAGTTCCGCCCTGGTAGGTGTTGATGGAGAACCAGAACCAGGCAATGACCATGCGCGAGATGACGCAGAACTTTGAGAGGTGGTACCCGAACGCGGCGCGCGACGTGACGGCGAAGGGGGTGTGGAGCTTGGCCCCGACGATACCGTTGAGCGCGACAACCGAGGCGAGAATGACACCACCGGTGAGGGTGGCCAAAAGCGACCTGGGGAGGTGCGGGTAGCGCCGTTAGCCTCGGGCTCAGCGCGTGTGGACGGCGCGGGAGAGTACGCACTCCCACCACGTCAGTCCAAGGGACACAAAGGACGACACCTGGGACCACGATCCCGGGTTGATGAGATCGGAGAACCAGTAGGCCGCAAAGGTGAGCGTGGTCCAGCTCCAGAGCTCGCGAGGGACGGGCTCCATGTCCGAGTTACCTGCGAAGGCGACGCAACGCGCGGGTAAAACTCTGGTCAGCGCCACTCTCATCGCGTCAAGCACTCAGGAGTGTAGACATACTCCAGATGTGGGCGGGAGCAAAGGCACTGTAATTGTATGGCATATTGCTCAGCGGGAGGACTTTGAACCACACGAGACGAACAGGACTCACGAGGGCTCCTTCTTGAGCTCCCATGCCTTGACGGAGGTGAGCTTCTCCTTGGTGGTGTACTCGGAGGTGGCGGCGTGAGTGACGGGCCTGACCATGACTGATCAAGAAAAAAACGTTGAGGGTAGAAAGAGGAGCGGGGGGGGGGGTGTGAGGTGAAGAAGGGAAGGAAAGGAAGGGAACGGGACCGAGGAAGGACACAAAAAGAGGCGGGCGGCTGATTCGAGGGCAGCATCTGGACCCCGATTCGAACGAGATAAGGACTGGAGCGAGCTGCGTGCGTGTGGTGTGATTTTCAAACAGCCCAGACTTCTCCGCGTTTCCCGCGTTCCTGGCGCCGCCTCCCGTCGCTCCCCGTTCGAATCCTCCGAAGCGCTGCTCTATCTGCTGTACGATACCGTTGGAGATAGGACAAGCTGGACGATCTACCTTAGCATCTCGACATCTCCTTGCACTGTGCAAAATCTGGTTGCCTACCCCGCGACACCCACACGCCTGGCTCCGCCGCAGACCACACCACACCTCACGGTCGGGGAGCGCCCGCGTGCTTATCGCGACTACGGCGCAAGCGCGTGTCTCGCCGGGTTCGTCACCGTTCTGGACGGAGGGAGCCTGACGTTCTCGCTCCTGTCCACAAGTAGCCACAGTCTGTCGTATCTGCGTTTGCCACGTCTTTCTGCCAGCTATCTCTACGACAGCAGCCGTCGTATCGCCACCCCCAAGGCCTCAGTGTGGCGCGGCGCGTCTTAGCCGACGTCCTGGTATCTCTTGGACGGGAAGCATCCCATATCGGCGACCCTTCCACGATCAGATCACCTCTCGCTTCGGCCGTGTTCGCTCGGGCGTCGCAACCGATTGACCGGGCTCTCAATCGACGCGCGCGCGCCATCGTTTCGATTGAGGGGCACGTCTCGGCCGAACTACCGTGGTCATGCGGCCGGGTGAAGGATGTCGACCTCCTTTGTCGGTTGTGGCGCCTTATCTGCATCTTTGGAGATTGTGGCAATCGGCTTGGGTGACACGCCAGGCGCTCAGCAACGTGCACGGGATCGTTGCCCAAGGTGACGTGTCTGTCTCTCTGCTTCCCATTGTTCATTGTCTGTACGTAAGCAGATAGTATCTTTGTGTTGCAGCTTACTTTTCGGGGTCTCTCGATAGCACAACACTAAGTAAAATCAAGACCGAACGACGAATGGATATTGCACAGAATCAGACACGGAAGAGAACGTAGGACCTCAAGCGGCAGTGGCGATGTATGGGATGCCAGTGAGCTTGTAGGCCCTCTCATTGAGGACTGGAGGGCCTGGAGTCTTTCCTGGGATACCGGGGCAGAGGGTACCGTCGTCACGCATGGGAGGACGGCTGAACGTCTGGAGGCACTGGGGCCAGTGCGAGGATCCAATGGCAGCTGGAGATGCACGCGAGTCAGTGGAGTGTCCAGTAGAGAAGGAACCAGAAAGATTTGTTCACTCACACTCAAAGGCCTCCTTCTTGCGAACCAAGTCCTCCTTCGTCGCCGTGCTCACGGGCGCGAAACAAGTGTACGTGGCCATACGGATCTGATCGCCCTTGGGCGCAACATTGTAGTGCGGCACCCTCGAGTCCCAAATGACCAAATCTCCCGGCGCCAAATCAACCTTCTTGAACTCGTATCCTCGCTCCTTGAGCCACGCGAGGCCCGTCTCCTTGTAGCCGTACCACTCGTTCGTCCACTGCCACAGACGCTCCTCCGAGCGGAACGCGTCGTGGTATTCGGCCGAGATCTTGTGGGCGCCCGGCATGACGACGAGTCCTCCATCTTCGGGGCCGCAGGGGTTGAGGTTGACCAAACCCTGAAGGCAGCGGAATCCGGGGCGCTCGGGATCCTGTGCCGTGTGGAGGATGAGGGAAAGAGGTTAGCTACGTGACACGTTTAACGGCGTTTTGGGGACAATACACTTTGGTAAGAAGGTCGTACCTGATCCTGGTGAGCCCATTTCTTGTTCTCGGGAGCATCGCGGCGGTTCGGGAACTGGATGTTGACGACGTCGAAGCTGGCGATCAAGTCCTCGGTGCCGTAGACCCTGCAAAACAGATTGATCGTCAGTTCAAAATGTTCTCGGCCACTTTATACACATGTTCAAAATTGAACAGTGAGTACGTACTTCTCAAATGCAGCGACAACGCCTGGCTCGGAGCGGATCCTCCAAACAAAGTCCTCGTGACTGATGCCGTAGTGAAGGATCATTCCTGTGTGAGAGCTCGTCAGCTGCTGGTGGAATTCAACTTATACAGCACTAAACTCACCCTTTTCCGTAATGATCGGCAGGCATTCGGTCCTGATAGTGGAAGGGTCGTCGCGCTTGTATCCTCGACCACTTTACCACCCAAAGTCAGCTGCTGCCATCCCACGAAGCGGCTTCCGAACAACTCACAAGCTCTCCAAGTACGCATGGAACTCCTGGGCATACTCTGCTGCTTTTTCCTCAGGGATTGCCTTCACGATCGCGTACCCATCCCTCACAAGGTCGTCCCTAAAGTCGTTGTAGCGCGTCTTGCCGCTAAAGTCGATGGCGTCGGAAGCGGCCACGTCGCGGACCACTTGGGTGGGTGGGAGGACTCCAGGCATTGTATAGTGATGTAGATAGAGTATAAGGTGGTGAAAGAAGCTGGATTGTGTGCTTTCAAGCCTAGGACGAGGCGGGCGAGCCCCAGTGGCCAAGGACACAGCGCGGGGCCGAGCCACACGGGCGGGGGTCGCCGATTCGGTTCGGCACCCACAGCCCGCGAGCGTCCCGTGGGGCTCAGCAGGGCACACTCGGTGAAAAGGTGGAGGTATCATGTGTCACAAACCCTCTAAGAAAAGCGCGGGGGGATGGCTCGTGATCCGACCCGCCGGCAGAAAGGGTTTGGGCGGCGAGTAGTGTGACTACACGTGGTCGAGGTCTGGGTTCTTACGCCGGCGCTGCTAGAGAGTCATTTGTGGCTTGTGCAATTGGAGCTCTTGTTCTACATACTGTCTAGATCTTCTTTTACGATTGAACGAGCATTCATCAAACAACCTCGCGAGCCCATTACAAATCCGAGACACGTCACTACAAATTCAAGCTTTAACCCTCATGCGGCAACCTTCTCGAGCTGCTGCTTCCTGCACTCTTTCGCGCCGTTGTACTTCAAATTGTAAGCGTTGAACTCTCCCGGGTTCAGAGTGATCTTGAGGCTCTTGCCGTCAGTCGCCGGGCGGGCTTGCTGACGCGAGTAGGCTTGGATCAACGTGGCTCGCTCGACACGAGCTTGGTAGACCTCCTGTTAAAGTGAATCCGCTGTCAGGGCAAAACAGCCTTTACAAAATCTGGAACGCGTACCTCGAGGATCGCGGAGACCTGCTCCTTTGAAGGACGGCCCTTCACGTCGGCGAAAAAGGCTCCAAGGGCCTCCTACGAACACCACCGGCGTCAATCATCACCTTTCTTTCGGAGCTACGAGCAAGCACTCACAGCATCTTCGATACTCTGACTCGCTCCTTGTCCTTGGGTGGGAAGCATCGCGTGCGCCGCGTCGCCGATGACGATGGCCGCGCCCTTGTGCCACGTGGGCAAGGGGTCGAGGTCGCGGAGTTGCCAGAGTCCGAGCGAGGGAGTGAGCCTGAAACGAAGAGGGGTTAGAGATTGAAGTTGGCCGCCCAGATCTGTGCACCTACGCGAAAAGCTGCTTGATCCAGTCGGGGAAGATCTCGAAGCTCTCAAGGAGGTGCGCCATCGAGCCCTCCGACGTCCACGAGTCCTGCGACTGCTCGTGCATGTGTTCTGCGCGCAGGGTCAGCCTTGTTGTGTAAGAAGGCTATAAGATAATGGCTTACCGTCTGGGACGAGAGCAACAATGGAGAGAAGCTCGGCGTTGCGGCAGGGACCCATGATAACGCGGCGGCTATGGCCCATCAACATGGTCGTCCATGGATCTTTGGTGTTCATCTGGGCGTAGGCGTGAGGGAGGTGGGGGAAGAGCTCTTTGGGAATCTATATAAAGTTCGAGTTAGATTACTGACAAGGGGGGGGGGACAAAAGGGCTCACGATAAGGCGGTAGGCGGAGAGCCCCGTTGGGACGGCGTCCACCTTCTTGCCGATCACACCCTCGCGGACCTTGGAGTGACTGTGATGATCTATGTCAGCGTTGCTCTTAGATATCATGTCCAGCAAGATGGGCTCACATTCCGTCCGCACCAATGATCAAATCTCCCGAAAGCGTCTCACCACTCTCAAGGGTGAGCGTTCCGGCCTCTGCATCACACGAAGCCACTCGCGAGGCAACGCGGATTTCCGCAGGGGAACCTTTGGAGGGATTCTCGGCAGTAGCAAGCTCCTTGAGGAGGTCGTGGAGGTCGACACTGGAGGCACACGTTATACACGTAAGCGGGTGGAACTAGGCTAGCGAGCTTAGCGCTTACCGGTGGTAAAGGACACGATCACCACCAAAATTGCCTTCACGAGTAGAAGGGACTGAGAAATCAAAGGTGAGGTTAGATAGCGGCCTCTCCAAGTTGTGAGAACGAAATGCATACTTTGGAGCTGACGCGTGCCATCCGTTCCGTAAATCTGGAATCCACCGTCGACCAACGCGCCGTACTTCTTCAAGAGCTCGTCGGTAAAGCCAAGCTTAGCCATAATCTTGCTGGCGTTGGGCTGAAGACTGATGGCTGCTCCAACCTGAATGGATGGCGATTCGTGTTAGCAGAGAGTAGTTTGAGGCTCTGCGGCCGGTGACACGCACCTCCTTGTTCATCTTGGACGCTTCCAACACGATGATCTCGCGTCCTGGAGCTCGGAGTGCGATCGCCTACACCCAAGATCAAGAGGCCGTCAGTTTTCTGAGGTATTTCGCGCTCCGAAGGACCACTCACAGTGGCGAGACCGGCAATGCCGCCGCCGGCGATCAGGATACGGAAAGGGAGGTCGGAGGTAGGCATGATATGGCTCAGATACGCGGTATGTATGTCAAAGTAGAGCTTGTTTTGTAGAAGAAGAGGAAGTGGAGCCAACCTCTGCTCTTTCTGCCCACAAGCACGGCCGGCCGGACGGCGTGACCCCTCGCCCCGCCCTCCCGGCCCGTCGCGCGGGGAGCCCACCGGCGAAAGTTTCTGAGGGGCCGAGAATGAACACGTGGTGAAGGGGCAGGGCTGCCCCTGTCCGAGGAGTGGATTTTGCTCACTATGTTTCTTGCAGCGAGCCACAAAGAACCGTTGTGGTGCAAAACGGATGTTCTGGTCCTCGAAAGCTTTTGAACACTCATCTTCACGTTGCATTTCACGGGACCCGATTTGTGATACTCAACACCTCCTCCAAATGCACCATACCGAGCTTCTCGTGCTCCACCAGGGAAACTGCTTGTGCTGTCTGAACCGCATGCTTGATCTCCCTTCCGTTCATCTTGAACGAGGCTAGCCGATCGAGATCAAAGACGGCAACGTCGTGTCCGCTTCGGATGATGAACTGTAGGACAGAGGTCGTATCAATGAGACTTAGTCCTACCACAAATAGCAGCTGCTTACCTGCTCCCATAGCACTCTCCGTGATGGCTGATCCAGATCGTCGAACTTGAGGACCACGGCGAAGCGCGACAGAAAGGCTTCGTCGAATCTAAGAAAGGCCCAAAACTCAGCATACGCAAGTCCGTAATAGCAATCAATAGACGAACTGGTCAATATGGTTGGTCGTTAGGATCAGGACTGGAGGAGGACTCCACGTCAGCGTCTTCCAGGCTTCGCCACGTCAGGACTGTTCTCACCTCCGCTAAAGTATTCCAGCACTGTGAAGGAAGAAAGCATTAGTATTCCCCAGTGAATAGAATGATGAGGTGTCTCACTTCTCAAGAAAATGCCGACCAGCGCACTCCTTTCGAGTTGCTGTACGTTCCGTTTCGTGAGGAAGATGTCCGCCTGTCCCGAAGCCGCATCAGCATCAAGTAACACGCCGTACACCCGTCAGCCTACCTCATCGATCAGGAGCACAGCGTTCCAAAGTGTCGCGAGCTGCAAAAACACAAGACGATGAGACCTAGTACGACAGCTACAGGCGGAAACGATTGACCTCGAGGATGTCCTTCAACTGTTTCTCCAGGATCTGTGGCGTCGTTCCAAGCTCACCGGCTGAAGCAACATAAAGCGGGCGCCGCAAGTGTTCCGCGACTGCTTCAGCTGTCAGCGTCTAGTGATCGTGTGCGCCATTGTCAGCACACGTGTCAAGCCCAACTTCACCCGCGACAACAACACGCACCTTCCCCGTCCCCGGCTTTCCGTACAACGCCATCACGAGGCCATTCCCCTTTCCTTCCACTGCATCCTTCATGATCTGGCCTTTTAGCTCGGAGGAGTGAACGGTCACAAGCGCTCGGATGATGCGGCGGTAGGACGGCGGGATCACGAGCCCAGCGAACGCTTCTTCTCGCCAGACGATGGGAGATACGTGTGAGACTAGGAACTCGCCCCAGCGCTGTCATGCGAAAATTGAGTTATTAAAAAGAAGAATAATGAGACGAAAAACTGCGTACTTTCGCTCGGAGCGAGAACCCGTGGAGTGTTGGCGGGAGGAGGTGGAGGTGCTGCTCGTCGAAGCTTTCGATCGGCTGAGACGTAGACGATGAACTCGACTGCCAGCTACTGCGGCTGTTACTGTTCATATCATCGCTTCTCGTGCATCAGGGTCAGAAACTGGTAGGTTCAGCGTGTGGCGAGATCAGCAGGCTCACCTCCAATGGTCGAGCGTCGGGTTGCATCGCCTGAAGCTCTTGACGTCTAACACGATCTGCCCGTCGCCGAGAACTTTGCTCCTGTAGCCGCGTAGGAAAACAATTTAGAAGAGAATGCCGAGTTGTTGCAGGAAAATAGGATACGCACGCTCCCGTGAACGCTCTCGTGAAGAAAAAGCCCTGGTAGTTGGTGTGCGTCTCGGTCGTGTGCTGCAAACCGAAAGTCCATCAGAACCATGGTAGTGACAATGTAAAAGAGTCGCTCTGACCGTAAGATACAGCCTCCCTCTCTCTATTCAAACCCAAACAAGACGGTCAGCAGCCACGTCACGGGCCAGCGCGCAAAAGACTCGCCCTCCAACAGCTTCTTCCTTCCCGCCTCCAACGGTCGTGTTGGCAACGATGAGATACGCCGAAGGTTCTGGTTCAATCACTCAGTATCTAACTATTATGAAAGTGGGGAACGTTACTGACAGTGAACTCCTGCACCTTGCGTGTGATCGGGATCTTGTGGAAGGTCGTCCCCGCCCACTGATAGAAGTGACAGTGGAGAACAAAGAATCTGAATCCCCAACCTTGAGGTCAATATCAATCTCAGCATAGGATGAAACTGACTCCTACCTTCCCATCGACTCTTGGGCATACGACCAGGAGTTGACAGTGAGGGCGATCTGAAGCACCACGTCGTTATCAGCGGAAGGCTCGTTTCCGACCTGTGCCAAGGAACGAAGTACGCACAATCTCGCCTGTCACATCATGGATGGACTCTACATCTTCTCCGGTCTCAAATAAGGACCACAGCAAGTGCCAGGAAACCGTTCCCTCCGGGTACGATTGAAGCTTCCGCGAACTGGCCCCCCCGCTCATCGTGAATCAGTGCTCATTTACGCTAGAAGAGTTGGTTAGAGTAGAGGTGAACTCACACGTAGTCAAACTGACGCTCAACATAATCAATAAACTCCCGAGCCTTATCCTTGAACTCGCCGTCCTCGATTTCCGCCAGCAGCTGGTTGAACGCTTCCCGCTTCACGTAAACATCTCTTGCGTCCACCTTGAAAGCCGGAAATGAGTGTTGGAGCAGACAACAATCTACCGGCAGAATTTCGCAACACTCACACCTGGGGTCGAGGTATACAAGCTCCCCGCCGTCGGAAACAACGCCTTGACGAGTTCCTGCAGCCTCTTGTGCCTTAGCTCAAGCCAGATGAAGCTGTCGTCCTCCGATCTCAAAGGATATGACCTCCTGTATGCGACAAACAGCTTGTCCGGCTGGGCTGACGGCGTTTGAGACTTGGTAGTGGCGACGGGCGCTTCCGCCCACTGGCCCGTGTTAGTGTAGACTTGGTCGACTTCGGTGAAGATGGGAGTAGATGAATGGCGGTCATGGTGAACGTTTCCGTTTACTCCGTTGGTCGATGGTACCGCCATGTTTGTTGTAGTGTGTTGTGGTGTTGGCGGCGGCGGGGCGGAGTCGTGTGTGGCCGTCAGAGCAAAGTCTCGAGGCCGGGGCGGAACTCTTTCCGTTTGGCCGATTCAGTTCCCTGCTGACTTATGATTGGTTCAGCAGGTGACAAGACAGTCTGGAACATCTGAGAATACGCACGGTAGCGTAGCCCGAGCCGGGAAGGGAACGCGGCACGGGTACCGGAGGGGGACACGGATCAATGGTTTCCGAGGAAGCGTTCCGTGTGGTGTGGCCAGCCGAGCGGGGCACTTGTTTGTTGAACTTTGGTGCTCCGCGTTCTTTGTTGCTTCTACTCTTTCTACTTCATCCATCGCAAACTAGCATCAACTACAAGTATGTATAGCTACATCTTGAGAGCCTCGAGCTGCCTTAGCTGACCACAGTCCCGCCTCTCAGCCATGGTCCCTCCTCCTATCAACATCTGTCGCGGCACGCCCGAACTCGACTGCATCGACTTCTCTGGAGCTACCACTTACGGCGACTTCCGTGATGACCTCGTCCGTGATGGCTACGCCGTCGTCAAGGGCGTTGTGAGCCCCGAGCGCGCGGGAATGTATGTCGGTAAGTCCCCACTTGTCCGGCAACCGCGGAGTAGAGCGAAAAGCTGACGAACCGCGTTTTGGTGCGCAATAGATGAGATGCAGAGCTGGTTGGAGGGCTTTGGGTTGGGATACAAGCGCGATGACCCCTCGACAGTACGTGAGGAGTGCTTGCCCGTCATGCACCAGAAGGGACTTCTTCAGGCTTACGGAGCCACCCACGAGGTGAATTTCCGGCTATTTGCGTGACTTTCGAGCTTTTACTGATATCACTTGATGCATCCAGTCCTTCACTTGGGGCGTCCGTTCCGAGCCTGGAGTGATCGGTGTGTTCGAGAAGCTCTACCAGACGGAGGACCTCCTCGTCTCGTTCGACGCCGTCAACGTGTCTCTTGCCAACCGCAAGGACCTTCCCGAAATCAAGCCTTGGGCTCACCAGGACCAGGTGAGTTTTCTCTGAGGTTCAGCGACTGTCCACCGCTCTAACCCTGCTCTCACAGGACCCCGAGCGCCCCGGCTTCCGCTGCGTGCAGGGATTCGTGAACCTCAACCCTTCGGGCGACAACGACGGAGGCCTCATGATCCTCAAAGGTGGGCACAAGGTCTCGCAAGAGTACCACGATGCTTTCAGAGACGAGGAGCGCGAGTTCCGCTGGACCAACGAGGTGCGCTTCACAGCTCGTGCTTAGGTGGAGGGATGATGCTGACGAGATGAACGCAGATGTACCTGTTCAAGGACACTGGTTTGGCGTGGTTGAAGGAGAGGGGATACGAGTGGATCAAGGTCAACTGCGGACCCGGTGACTTGGTTCTCTGTACGTCTTCGGCTCAACCACACCACGTCACCTTGTTCATTCCACTAACCCCCTAAACTCTGCCTTACCCAGGGGACTCCCGTGCGCCTCACTTCAACGCCGCACCAAAAGGCAACACGGACCGATTCGTCGTGTACACCTGCTTCATGCCCGTCTCGACGGCGACTCGCGAGGACCTCTTGCAGAAGCAGGCGCTCTTCGAGGCGCAGGACGGTCACTCGCACTGGCCTCAGGCGTTCCAGCCTTTCATTAAGGAGTTTGTCGCGCCGAAGAGGAACGGCGTGCCGGATCCTTTGAACACGTGGAAGCCGAGGAACCCGCCCGTGCTCGGCGAGAGGGCGTTCAAGTTGACGGGCATCCCTTACCTCAAGACTGAGGCTTTCGCTGCATAGGAAGGTGTTGGTTGGAATGACATGTAGCATCCTACTTCAAAATCTTCCTTTGAGTGCGCCTGCCCGATCTCCTGGGAATCCGGATCGTTCGAGTGCGGCAGTCCGAGCTGCCTGACGTTCCGCTGAAATGGACGCATTTTCATGGCTTAGGATGCTCGAATTTTTTTTGTAGCACCGGTCCATCCGAAAGGTACCCATCCTGCCAGGCTCGATATCTGGTCACCCGTGTCGCTTCACCACACAAGCGCCACGTCAGAGCACTCCTCGCTAAACCTGATTGTGAATGGTCAGGAGTTAGAAATGATTTATCACAGAAAGGAAATAATTTGCATCGATTTAAAACTCAAAGCTCGGAACAATACAAATGGTGTGAGATCTGAGCCTGTCGCCGGGATGTCAACATAAATTAAATCAACTTTTCGACGCTCGAAAACCAGAAAATCAGAGCGCGCCTCTGGACGCGTTCGCTCGTGCTGTTGTTCGCCTCTGCCCACAGCCGCTCCTCCCTCCCTTGGCTCCCCGCCGCTCGCCCAAAACTACACATACTTTTTCAGTCTACACTCACTAAGTCGCACGCACAACTCGCACGACTTTGCGCTGAGCGAACGGCGCGTTTATCGGCCCTCAAAACACGCGCGCACAAGCGAGAAGCAGAAGCACGATGGCTGGCGTCGTCCCAGCCGAGTTGGACGCTCGGATCGGGCGAGTGTTTGGCGAGAACTTGACTGCTTCGCTCAACCCGACGATCAGGGCGAGTCTCGCACAGTTCTGGAGCGAGTACCCGCGCGACGACCAGATCCTCGTCCACCTCGAGCCGGGCACGGGATACGGGTGCGTTCCTGTTCCTTTCCTTCCCCTTTTTACCATTATTTTCCATCACTATATCCATTCTCTTCATTTATAAACATGGATGGATCTGGTCGATGTGAGGAGTGAGACAGGCAGAGCTGACCATGACTTGATTCCCTCATGCGATCCTCCACTCGTGCTAGATGCATCACCTGCATGGAAGACAGCTGCTACGAGGACATCCGTCTCACCGCCAGCTCCTCCACTCTCGACGGAGGCAAGACGAGGGGGTTCGGCGACCTCTCTGCTTACCGCGTGCGTCCACCTTTCCCTCCTATTCCTGGCCCGTGCAGCGCGAACAGAGCTGACCTGAGGGAGGGAGTACAGGACCACATCGACTTGTCCGTTTCTCACAGGACTGCTAGGGATAGGCGTGTCGGCGTCCAGGCGGTCAGTCACTTCTTACTCGATCACCCCCGAGTCTATGCGGCGCGATGGGACGCGTCAAGACGCGTACACTTATCGCCCGATAAAAACCTCGATATTGGGTGCTGACGCGTTTTCTTGGTCTTTGTTTCGTAAACTACAGAAGATCAAGCTCGTTCATCACTTTTCTTGCTCTGCTAAATGTCTTCACGTGTATTCCCGGCTCATGTTTACCTTATCCTTGCAGGAGAGTCCTGCGCCTCGACCCTCCCCTTCCACCTCTCGCTCCTCCACCAAACCCCTCAACGCCTCCTCCTCCTTCAACCGAGACGTCAAGCCCAACCTCATGGCCACTCCGACTCCCAAGCCGAAACTCGAGCCCAGCGAGGACCGCAAACCATCGATGCTCGAACTCCTTTCGGCTGTCGACCCGAATGGGAGGAAGGCGAAGCCCGCTGCGGTTGGGAGCAAGGGCAAGGAGAAGGAGAAGGAGGATCGGAAGCCGGTCTTTGGTTCTGGAGGGCACAAGAGGAGCTCGAGTGGAGGGTTCGACGGGCTCGACGAGAAGAAGATCAAGTGGCAACACCCGAACCCGAATCAGGCTCGCGCTCCGGCTCACCAGCAACCCCAACCTCAGCCTCACCCGTTGTTCCAGCTTCAGCCCAAGCCTCAGCTCCAGCCTCAGCCTCAGGCTCCGCCGTACCAACTTCAGCCGCACCAACCACACCAATATTTCGCTGCCCCAGCTCCACTTCGCGCCGCCGCTCCCGCCATCGTACCTGCCCCAGCTCCAGCTCCCGCCGCGCCCGTCCACCTCCCCGGTCGTCACCCCCAACCACCAGGTTACGACACCTACATCGCTCAAATTCGAGCTCGCATCAACCTCTACAACGCTAGAGTCGTTGGACTTCGCGCGATCCCCGATGCGGCGAAGACCCCTGAGCATTGGAAGCAGTTTGATGAGGCTATGAGGATGGAGGCGCAGGACAGGACGTTGTTGGGGAGATATTTGGAGGCGTATGGAGAGCCGGTTGTTGGTGAGTGATGTTTTCCTGGCCTCTCTGAAGGAGGAAGAAGAGAGTGCGAAAGCGATTTGCTGATCCACGTGGCCTCCTTTTCTTTTCATCCGCCTCTTTCTTGTTCAAATCCCACCCATTCAGCCAACGCTCCTGCTCCAGTCGCAGGCCCCTCAGGACTTCAGCGTGGACTCGCTGCACTCGGTGGGATTGGTGGGAAGATCATGGACGCGGTGGAGGGCGTGAACCGGATGATCGGGATGGACGATGATGAGGACGACTTGTGGCGAGCGGTCAACGGCGGGCTGCCGACGAACGAAGAGTGCGTTCATCTCTTTCCTCCTCTTTCCTCTCCTCCTGCTTCCTTAACTGACCTCGACGCCCGCGTGACGTAGTTTGGAAGACTTCCTTCGTCGCGCGGCCGAGGGATCCGATTTCGAGGGGAACGCGACGGTCGACGAGTCGGCCAAGGCGTTGGGCTTGAAAGACCAGAAGCAGTGTATTGAGGGAATGTTGGTGCATCTCCTGGCGCATCAGCTCATCGGCGTGCACTGGATGGTGAAGCAGGAGGAGAGTAAGCATTATGGAGGGTGAGTTTGAGCGTCTTTCTTGGGATGATTGAAGGAGGGATTGCTGATGATTGATTGGCGGGATCAGGATCATGGGCGACGAGATGGGGTTGGGAAAGACGGTGCAGACGATCGCGCTGATGTGCAAGAATTCGTCGAACGACCCGAAGGAGAAGACGAGCTTGATCGTCGCGCCGCTCGCGCTCTTGGATCAGTGGAAAGAGGGTGAGTACTGTTCTTTTCTTCTATAAATATCGCTGGCGGAGAGGGAATGCTAATAAAGAGCTCTCGGGATGGCTGGCAGAGATCCTGAGCAAGACGACGGACAAGCACTTCAAGGTCCTTATCTACCATGGCGAAGGAAGGAAGGCGGTCAGGACCGTCAAGCAGTTGCTTTCTTTCGATGTCGTCCGTTTCCTTCCTCTTCCTGTCGGCCTCGTTGGAGGGTGAGACTGACGAGGAAACGTGGCTTGATGGCAGGTCCTCACGACGTACCACACTCTCGCTGGCGAATGGCCTGACGACGAGGGTTCGTCTCTGTCACTCTCGCTCTTTCTCCGCTAAGGCATATCGATTTGATGGTCATCGAGGCTTACTTCCCCTTTCCGTACGCGTGCAGAACCGAAGAAGAAGAAGAAGAAGGACAACTTTGTCGTCGACGATGACGACGACGTCGCGGATTGGGTCAAGAAGCAGGCTGGCATCCTCTTCAAAGCGAGTTGGTTCAGGATCGTGCTTGATGAAGCTCGTAAGGCGCCTTTCCCCTTCTTTTCGAGAGTGGGGGAGGACTGATATGGTTTGCGTGGCATGCAGAAAACATTAGGAATAGGAAGACGAAGATCTCGAGGAGTGTCGCTCAGCTCGATTCGCTTTATAGTGCGTTTTCTTCGAGGAGGCTCTTCAGCTCGTTGAAGAAGGCTGCTGACGATGGTGCGTTGAACAGGGTGGTGCTTGACTGGCAGTGAGCAGCGCTTTTTCTTTCCTTGTTGCACTACCACGAAACGGTGCTGATCACGATTTTGAACAGCTCCGGTCACCAACAGTCTGGGCGATAGTTAGTCTCCTGTGACTTTCTCTCAAAAGGATGAGAGGCTGACGAATTTCGTTCCGCGTTGTCAGTCTTCCCGCTCCTCCGCTTCCTTCAAATCAAGCCATGGTTCGACTGGAAAGAGTATCAGTCTCACGTTGTCATTAACGTTCGTTCTTCCGTTTCTCGTTTCATCCCTTTGCTCGGCCTTTGCTCAACCTTTCGCGCACGGAAACAGGAGAAGAAGAACCCCAAGCTCGCTGGACAACGTGCGCAAGCGATTCTCGGCACCTGTCTGATGAGGAGGAAAAAGACTTCCCAGTTTGTCCTGATTTATTTCCCTTCTTCCTTTTGCTCGGACGGCAGTCTGATGAACGAACGGTTGCTTAGGCTCGACGGCAAGGACCTCGTCACGCTTCCGACCAAGACGGTTGAGCTTCACGCGCTCGAATTCTCGAAGGAAGAAAGGGACATTTACAGCTTCGTCGAGGGGAAGAGCCAGCAGATCTTCAACAAGTTCCTCAAGGCTGGAACAGTGATGAAGAAGTGAGTCTTTGCTTGCCTATCCCTCCTCGATCGTTTTCCGGCCAGTACTGACGGCTCGATTCTTCGGCAGCTACGCCTCCGTGAGCCACCAGTGTGGCAGCCTTTATTTCCAAGGCTCTGACTGACCCGTATTCAACCCCGCAACAGGTCCTCGTCCTCCTCCTTCGTCTCCGCCAACTTTGCCTCCACCCCGCCCTCACCGTCGACGGCTTCGAAGCTCTCCAGACCGACATCGTCGACGAGAAGAAGAAGCTTGAGGATCTCGAGGAGGCCGAGAAGATCATGGGAGAGGCTAAGGTCGCCAAGGTCCGCAAGGCGAGGCTGGCGCATGCGGTTGAGATGGTCAGGGCTGAGAGGGAGGTGCGTTGATGGTCTGCATTTTTGGCGGTTTGAGAAAGCTGACGTCGTTTGGGTTTGGGGTTCTAGGATGCTGAGGCCGAGTTTGAAGACGAGGAGTGTGAGTCTGGAAGCCCTTCGAACGAGCTGGCGTGGAAAGCTGATCCTGGTCTCGCTCTCCCAGGCCCGATCTGCATGGACTCGCTCGCCAACGCGGAGGGAGGAGCGGTCGTCACGGCGTGCATGCACCTTTTCTGTGAGTTAAAGCAACTTCAGGGACTGTATCCGGCCAAAGTGCTAATTTTCTTCTCGACACAGGCAAGCCGTGTCTCGACGACGTGCTCGCCTCTCCGGCGGCCGACGGTGACGACGACGACGACATTCACTACGCCTACAACCAGCGTCCATGCCCGTCCGTGCTCTCTATATCTCTTCATACTTTCGCTCAAAGCTAACCTTTTCGTCGCAAACAGCAACTGCCGAGCTCCCTTCTCCGAGTCGACCTACTTCCCCCTCTCCGCATTCGAGCCCTCGCAAGAGGAGATCACCAAGGAGGTCGGAGTCGCGGGCGAGGACATTGACCTCGAGAACAGCGACGGTGAAGACGACAAGGACGAGCTCGAGGAGAAGTCGGAAGACGAGGAGGAAGACCTGCCCGTCGTTTCTCGCGGTCCGAAGCAGAAGAACCGCGCGAGGGTGATCGACTCGGACGACGAGGATGAGGCGAAGGAGGAGGCTGATAAGAAGGATCAGGAGAAGGCGGAGAAGAAGAAGGCGAAGATGAAGGAGCTTGAGTTGCCGGACTGGTGCGTTGTATTCTGCTCTTTTGCTTTTGAGTTTGAGGAGCTGATTGAGAGCGTGTTCGGTCGGTCGCATAGGATGGCGTCGCAAGAGCCTAGTACCAAGATGCGCTGGCTGTTGGAAGAGATCCAGAGGCTCGAGTCTGAGTACGTTGGCTTTTCTAGGTCGTGGGCCTCGGGACTGACCACCTGGCTGTGCGAGTAGGGCTCCGGACGACAAGATTCTCGTGATCTCGAGCTTCGTGTCTGCTTTGGATATCGTCGAGGACTACCTCCAGTCCAACGGAATTGTAAGTGTGAAATCAGGCCGTATGCCTCGGATTGGCTGACCCTCTCGCTCCGTCACGTTAGCGCGTCACTCGCTACCAGGGAGACATGAACGCCAGCGAGCGTTCCGAGTCGGTCCGCATCCTTACCAAGTCGAAGAAGTGCAAGATCATGTTGATGTCGCTCAAGTGTGGTGGAGTCGGCTTGGTGCGTTTCCTTGTTGATTGCACGCAACGACAGCGCAGAAACGCTGACGGGTACTTCCTCCTCCCCAGAACTTGGTTCGCGCAAACCACGTCATCTCTCTTGACCTCGCTTGGAGTCACGCTGTCGAGTCGCAGGCGTTTGATCGCGTTCACCGTATCGGTCAGGTCAAGGTTCGTTTCGCTTTTTTCCGTTCGCCCTCGTCTTCGCTCCCTGACGACTGGC
Organism: Pseudohyphozyma bogoriensis; assembly: GCA_024364755.1. Taxonomy (NCBI): domain Eukaryota; kingdom Fungi; phylum Basidiomycota; class Microbotryomycetes; family Chrysozymaceae; genus Pseudohyphozyma; species Pseudohyphozyma bogoriensis. The sequence goes on from JALBUQ010000066.1 coordinate 84,102, forward strand.
TCGCGCTGCAGGAGGTCAAGGTCGACCGTCTTACCATCGCCAACACCGTCGAGCAGCGTATCGGAGAGCTTCAGGATAGGAAGAAGCAGCTCGCCGACGCGTCCCTCGGCGAGGGTGATGGTCAGAAGCTCGGCAAACTCTCCGTCGCTGACCTCGCCCACCTCTTTGGATTGCGTGCGGATGGCCGCAGGATCTAAAACCCTCGCTTTAGTTCATTCCCTTTTGTGTTTTACCTTGCGTTTATTGTGTAGCTTGTCTTGCGGTTCTTGTTATGGTTGAGATCTTCCCCTCGCTTTCCTTCCCTCGCTTTCCTTTCATCAGCTGGGTATCTGTATGATCCTTTCGCGCTTCAGAGACGAGCCTGCGAAGTGCGGGGTCGTCGGGCATGTGGGGGCCGGTGTGGTCTAGTCTGGGCCAGTACGCACGACCTTTGCTCATTCTGTCGAAACGTGACAACGAGAATGGCGAGCAAGAACATTGTCATCACAGGCTGTTCAGCCGGCGGGATCGGTGAGTCCCTTCCCTACGCTCTACCTAAACGTCCGACAACCTCAATCGAACGCTCGGCAGGTGCGGCCCTGTGCGAGGAGTTCTTCGCAAGAGGACATCGCGTCTTTGCTGCTTCCAGGAGAGTAGAGACTATGAGTGGCTTATCGGAAGGGATCGAGAGGATTGCTTTGGATGTGAATAGTGAGGAGAGTGTTAGGGAGGGCGTGGAGAGGATTGTGGAGATTGGTGCGGGGAGGATCGGTGAGCTACTGATGATTAGGGAATGGGGTGGACAGGACAGTCTGATGGGCTTTGGTGGGAGCAGATGTACTCATCAATAACGCTGGACAAGGTCAGCTACTTTCTCCTTCTCCCCCAAGACTTCAGCTCTCTGAGACAAAAACGCGGCGCAGGCTGCGTCGGGCCGATGGCGGAAGTGTCGATGGAGAGGATGCGGGAGACGTTCAACGTCAACGTGTTTGGACTTGTAGCGATGGTGCAAGCTGTTGCTCCGCATATGATCAAGCATAGGTCTGGAACTAGTGAGGCTCCTTTTTTGGCATCCGACAAGGAGATGGGACTGACCTCCGGCCACTTGTTGTTTGGGACCAGTCGTCAACATTGGGAGTATCGTCGCTTACGTCCCGACTCCTTGGGCTGGAGTATAGTAAGCTATTCAAGACTAGCATGGTCGACTTACTGACTGACCTTACGCTCAGCTGCGCGAGCAAAGCAGCCGTGCACTCTCTAAGCGACGTGATGCGCATGGAGCTCAAAGGTCCGCCAAGCGCCCACGTGGTTTTGCCAACTCCATCGCCGACTGATTCTAAATTGACTTGATGGATCCCCAGGATTTGGGCTGAATGTCGTCTGCGTCGCCCCCGGTGCCATCAAGTCGAGCATCGGTGCTTCGAACGACAAGAAAGCGCTGCTGAAGACCGACTCGGTTTACTCGAACCTCGAGGCGTCGGTGCGGGCTAGGGGAAGTTGGTCGCAGAGTGAGCTATTCCCTCTAGTGTAGACTTGATTCTCCACATACTCAAGCTTCTACCCACAGATCCCTCCTCCACACCCGCCGAAGTCCTCGCGTCCTCGATCGCCGACGCAGCGCTCGCCGCGAACCCGCCACGCTACCTGAATGCCGGTTATAGGTCGACCTCCGCTGTACTGTCTTACTACCTTCCTACTTGGCTGAAGGAGTATTTCTGGGGCACTCAGTTTGGCATCAACGAGGTTGGGAAGGAGAAGCAGTGATTGTGACGTGGTCGACGTTTCTACAGCAAGTGAAACACAGAATCGAGATTCTACTCTTTTGTGGCTTATCATCAAACTGTTAAGATCTTATCATGAGCGTAAAAAAAGACAGGTAATATATTCTCGGCGGCTCAAAGGTCCACGGGTTTCGATTCTGAGGGAGCGTGTGATCCGTGCGCTTCGGCGCGATGCTGCAGCGGGGTTCCCCCCGCTTCTGGCTCCGACTCTCATTTCTGCACATACTTTCGGACCTTCGACAATGGCAGGAGCAGCTCTGACTGCAGCAGACTACAAAGATCGTGGCAACGTCGCTTTCAGGTGAGCCCGGCTGGTCGTGTGCGTTTGGAGCGCGTTCGGCTCAAGTTGTGCACGGGTTCGTGATAGGAACAAGAGCTGGACCGAGGCGCTCGCGCTGTATACGAAGAGTCTGGAGTTGGATAGTGAGAGCGAGAGTATGTCCAGCTTTCTGCTGCTTCTGTTTGTCACGAGGATGGGACCGCGTCGGAGTTCTGGGGAACGAGCTGACAGTCCTGCTGTTGTAGGTGCTGCCGCCGTGTATTCCAACAGGAGTGCTTCAAAGACGAGTATCTTCCAATACGATGAAGGTCCGTTTACTTTTTTTACAATCCCACGGGTGGAAACGGCGGAAGCTGACCCCGGCGCCGCGCACCCCGTAGCTCTGATTGACGCCGGAAGGGCGATCCGGCTCCGTCCGACTTGGAGCAAAGGGTATGCTAGGAAAGCTGAGGCTTATGGTAAGTCAGAACCGCAGACTGCCCGGGCCGGAAGCTGATCCCTTTGGAACTGATTTAGGTCACTTGCACGCCTTCCACTCGGGCATTGCCGCCTGTCGGACCTTTTTTTTTTTTTTTTTTACGTTCCTTTACCCTAAACTCCAGCTAACTAAGAGCCGTTCTACAGACGAACAAGCCATTTCTCGCGCCGAAGACGACGCCACGAAAGCGCGCTACGAAGCCGCGTTGAAGCGTCTCACGAAACGCTCGGAACACGACCCCCGCCATGTTGGGTATCACACCGTATCTCAAGGGGAAGATATTTGGCCAAACAAGCTTGCGGCCGAGAAGGCGGCGGGGTTGGTCATTGCCCCGGGGAGTTATTTGGAGTTGCTGGAGCACGCTTATTCGTAAGTGTGGTTCGTCGTTTTCTTTGGGTGACTGGTTGATTGACCATTTTTTTGTGGAGCAGGAACTCGCAGGAAGGGTTGTGAGTCGCTTCTTTTCTCTTGCTCGTCACTCATTTTTACCATCATGGGTGCACAGGCACGAGGTGGACGAGAACGTCGAAATCATGCCCGGCAACGCGGGCATCAAGTCGTTCCTCTCCCACGCGTATGCCAACATCGTCGAAGCTATCCTCTCCGAACGCCGTGGCCTCGTTCTCTTCCCCGGAAAAGACCCGAAGCTCCCCCTTCTCGAGAAAATGAAGCTCCAGTTCATGTGAGTTCCATCTATCTCTCTTTCTCGAGTTTCCATGAGAGTTCGACGGGCCAAGTAACTGAAGAGAAGGAGTATAGCTTCGAACTCGAATGCCACCAATCCAAGAAATGGGCCGATGGAACGATTCCGGCAGAGGAGTTTATCGACGAGATTGATCGGAGGAGGTTGGCGAAGGGATGGGGACGTGGCGAGCCTGGCTCGGCGAGGAAGATGGTCGGCGATCTCGTGCGTTCCGTGCGCCCTCATACGTCTCGTGACCATTCCACTAACTTTTGTATGACACCAGGTCAGGGGATTGATCATTATGGCTTTCCTCGAACAGACTACGGGGAATTTCGGTGTGTTGTTGCTTCCCGTTTTGAAGGAAAGGAGCGAAGGCTGATACGGTCGTGGACAGGTGGGGCCGTGATCAAGTTCCGCTACTGTCTTGGGATTTGTGAAGCGGGAGAGGCGAGATGGCCTAACGTCGGCTATGATGGTGCGTTTCCTTGCTCTGCTTCTTTAGGAAAACGGCGAGAGCTGAGTCGCCTGGCCCGAGTAGACAAAGGCAGCATCTTCAGGCTCTCGTTCCGCCGTGCAGTCAAGGCTCTCCTTCTCTGTACGTCCAATTCTCCCTTTACCCATTCGGTTGACCCTCTCTGACGGTGCGCCGCTCATCTGTGTATCTTCCTCTCGCAGCGGCACTCGAGACCGGGCACGCGCACGCGACTACGGAGTCGGCCAGGCGCGCGTTCAAGGTCGAGGATATCGAGAAACTCTCCCAGGAGCTGATTGACGAGTGTCATTCCAACATGGCATACCCTATGATCGCTATCGGTCAGCACTCGGTCATGCATACTGGATATCAGGTTCGCCCCTCCCCTGCTTCTCTACTTCCTGCTGCAACGAAAAGCCTAATCCACCCCGCCCACAGATCACGCCACTACACCAGGCCCTCCTAGCCCGAGCTTACGCCTACAAAGTTCGTTCGACCGAGAAGGAGAACCTCGAGAAAGGGCTCGAAGGGGCGCGCGCGTTCCTGCCTAACGTCAAAATGTCTCGCAAGGCCGCGGATTGCTTCGATGAGGCGGTCAAGATCATGCCGAACGACGATCCGGATTACGGGCAGGTGCAGTACCACGCGTTGATGTATAGGTTGAGGTGTGGGGGGTTGAGTATCAGGCAGATCTTCAAGAGGGCCGCGAAGGCGGAGGAGGCGTTGACGATTGGGGAGCATATCTGTGCGTGTTCCCTTCTCACTCTCTTCCTCTTGGACGTGTCAACTGAATTTATATCCTTCCTCGACCCTTGTCTCGCAGTCGGTCCCAACAAAGGCGATTTCGAAGCCCGCACGTTCAGTCGCCTCCAATGCGACGGTCTCCGAGATTTCCTCGACAACTTGGGCGACGCGCTCCCGCTCTCGACCATCATCAAACCTATTCCAACGATTTACCTCAAGAATAGGCAGGATAAAGGTGGGATCACGGACGAGTTTTGGTTGCAGTTCAAGGGCGATATGGGACTCGTTGATGCGAGGAGCGCGGATCAGGCCACGGGTGGGTCTGCGTAAAAGGGCTGGTCCCCAGTGGAAGATTGGAAGGGGTTGTGAGTAAGACTGAATTTTGCTTGCTATCTTGCTCGTGCCTTTCACTTTTCGCAAAACCCGTACTTTGCTACAACGACGCGACAAGCGCAACTTTGAAATTGACACGTGGCCGTCCAAACTGTTTCCTGACCCGATCGCCGTTCGCCAAAAAATCGCAGATCCGATCCACCAAAAAAAGGTAGGCATAGCATTGTCATCAAACTTTCTCCTTTTTCGTACTTGAACCTAGATGTACTGCTTCTTCACCAACCACTCACGAACGTCTGCAAAAACACGCACACCACATCAGCCGTCTTCCCCCCCTTCTTCTTCTCCCTCGAAAAAAAAAAAAAAAAAAGAAGCAAAGCTCACCACCAGCATCCCTCTTCAACCAAGCGGCCTGGGCTCTCACGGAATCCAATCCCTGACTAAGGGGCTTGTCGTACGCCGCGTTGTCGTGCTTGGCGAAGAAAGCTTCGACGGCGTCGGCGTCTTCAAAGGTCGAGAAGGTTTGGAAGGACGCTTTGACGACGTTGCCGATCGAGAAGTTGCCTGTGAGGAAGAGGGAAGGTTAGAGCGGGATTTGAAGTGAAGAAGGGCGTAAGGGACGGACCCTTGAAACGAGTCATGATCTCGTCGTAGTTGTCCCTGTGAATCCAATCCACTCGTCAGCAACTCGTAGCACTCCCTCGCCTTAGACGAAGACCACTCACTGGAAGAACTTCCACAACTGCCTCTTGGCCGAAATGTTGATCGCGAGACTCGCGAAGAACTGAGCGAGGTCCCTAAGCCACCCCAAACACAACATCAGCTCTGCATTCACCGAAGGGGAAGGAAAAGAAGAGAAGAGAAACGCACTGAGTCCTGACTTCACTCGAAAGCACAAACTCGAACGTGCGCTTGAGGAGCTCGGGATCCCTGGTCTGACACATAGCGACCATCGACGCAATCTTGTGGAACGGCGTAGCGGGGTTGCGGTAGATCTCGAGGACCTGTTCTCAAGATCGGCTCAGCTCCCTTTCCCCTCTCCCTTGAAGTGAAAGAGGAAACAGACCTTGAGGTACTCCTTCTCTCCTCCATGCTTGACGCTCTGCGAGAAGATCGAGGTGCGGAGGTCGGACGGGATGCCACTCTCGTCGTTGTTGTCGAGGAGGAGACCGAAACGACGTTTGTACTCAGCGAGCGTGGCGGGGTCTTCGGCCGAAGCGCTCATGCTAATGGCGAGAGTCCTCAACTCGACCGTGCTGGAAACAGGACCCTCGTTAGCACCCCGAGCCACGACCATCGGTCGGAAGAAACCACGCACTCGACATCGTCATCCTCCTTGTACTCGAACCCAAGCCTGTCCTTCAAAGGACCAAACAACGTCCTCTTCATCTTATCCAACCCGTCTCTAACCTCCTTAGGCTGCTCCCACCACGCCGAACTCAACTTCGCCAACGCGGTGGCAATCTCCGTCCACACGAGGTTCTCCTTCTCAGAACTGAGCTTGGAGATGAAAGTGAGGGCGGAGGAAGTGAGGGCGTAGCCGGAGGAGGCGAGGACGGCGGCGTCTTGGACGAGGCCCATGCTGTGAACAATTGGCGTCAGTTGAAGCCGGTACAGAACAGAGCAGAGCAAGATACGTACCGATCGGTAAGGTCGAAAGCCGTGTCCTCCCTTCCAGCCTCGTCACCAAGCTTCGCGAGCCTCTCGGGCGAGTAGAGGGTACGGTCTATGGCCTGTCGTCAGCCTTCCGTCCTTCACTCTCTGACACTCAGTCCACTCACAAACACCACAAGTCTTAGCGTTGAGCTTGAACGTCGAGTTCTTGACATCCTTGATCTTGAACTCGCCCTCCTTCTCCGAGAGGATGGCGGAATGGTCGATCGAGGACTTGCCGTCCTTGTCGACTGACATGATCTCGAGAGGGATGTGCCAGATCGTTTGGTCCTCCTCGGGCTGCGAGAGGAGGGTAAGATTAGTTAGTCAGTTTGGATGATGGAGGAAAAGGAGGAGAAGACGCACAGTAGGATCCCCACTCGCCAAGAACCTGTTCTGCCTGACCTTCACGCCCTCGCTCGTCTCCTCGACCGTAACGACCGGGAAGCCAACCTTCATTTCCCCGCATCAGGTTACCATTAGCATTCTCCTCCCTCAGCCCCTCTTCGAACTCTTAAGCGACCAAGGCAAGACGAACCTTCTTGGTCCAGTTCTCCATAATCTTCGCGACATCCTGCCCACTCGCTTTCGAGATGCCGGCCCAGAGGTCCGGAGTCGTGCCGTTGCCGTAAAGGTGCGCTTTGAGGTAGAGGGAGCTGTGGGGTAGGTGGACGGGGGTGGACGGGGGTGGACGGGGGTGGACGGGAGACGGAAGGACGTGAGAGAGGCAAGAAAGAGGACAGGGAGAGCGAACACGTCAGCGGGGGGTTTCCCTTCGACGCCTGACGCCTTTCCTTCTGAAAGGGAGAGGATTGATAGAAAAAGGCAGAACGAGACTCACACTCCCTTCAAGAACGTCTCCTGTCCCACAAGGTTACTGAGCATCTTGAGGACACTAGCGCCCTTGGAGTACGAGATGGCGTCGAAGACTGTCCCACCAAGGGTCAGCTCCTTCTCCTCCTCTTCCGCTTTCCCCCAAAACAGAGTGAAGATCAAAAGGAAAAGCAAGAACAAAAAACACACTCTGCTGAATCGTATCCTCATCCGGACAAGGCATCTCAATCGGGTGCGAACTCCTCAGACTGTCGAGCGTGAACGCGCGACCGAGGTGGTCCGAGATGAAAGACGAGTGTACTGTTCCCCCAATTCCACCACTTTCAGCACTTGCGGTTTTCATCTGGAGGCAAAAGGAAGCAAGGGAACGTGCTCGCTCACCCTTCCAATCAGGCTGGATCTCCTCGATCATGATGACTTCTCCGATGAGGGTCGCGAATGCTTCGCTGGATAAGTTGAGTAGGGGGAAAATTCAGTGATCCGAAAGAACGAATGCGAAGCGGAACCAGAAAAGGACAACTCACTTGAGCCACAATCCATCCCACCAAGCCATCGTGACGATGTTGCCGAACCACTGCTCGCCCAGGTTCCAAACCAACATCAGCGCCCACCCCATCATCCCGAAAACCCTCCAAACGAACCTGGTGCGAAACCTCATGTGACTGGACGCCAATGACGTTCTTCTTCGTCGCGATCCCATTCTGCTTGGGGTCGTAGAGGTACACCGACGTCCTTCCAGTACTGTCCGACCAAACCCAACCTTCATCAGCACCCTTCTTCCCCTTCTCACGGAACGCGCTTCAAGCCCTTCTCGCAAACAAAGAAAAAGCACCCACATCAAGCCCCAGTTCTCCATGGCGCCTGCATCGAAATCGGACGCGACGAGCGTGTCGAGCTTGGGGAGCGGGTACGCGATGTCGAAGATCTTTTCGTAGATCGGGAGGATGCGGACTTTGGTCTCGAGGGCCAGGGAGGCTCTGAGGGAGTGCGGAAAAAAGCGAAAGAAATGAGTGAGTGAATCCGTGGGCGAGTGAAGCGCGAGATGGCGCGGGGGGAGCTAGGAGAGGAGAGGAGGACGCACTGCTTGATATGGTCCCAAGTAGCGTAAACCCTCATTGGCACGACTCGTCCATCAAGAGGACTCTTGTACGAGCTCTCGAGATACCTTTATCCACGCTCCACATCAGCTACTCCACCACAGCGAGAGAAGAAGGAGGCGACGCACTCGAACTCTCCGTTCGCCCAAGCGACGAGGTAAGTCGATACTTTGGGCGTCTTGGCGAAGGTCGTGAGTTCCCAGTCGTCCTTCGCCGTCGCAACCGTGGCGCCCTCCGTCTTGCCCTCCGTCTTGCCCTCAGTCTTGCCCTCCGTCTTGCCCTCAGTCTTGCCCTCCGTCTTGCCCTCAGTCTTGCCCTCCGTCTTGCCTCCCACCACTCCACTCCTGAAAAACTCATCATTCAGCAACTCTGTCCTGGGGAAGTCTCCACCGGCGCCGAGGTGCTTGACGGCCGTCGAGTTGGTGTTGGCGAGCGAGGTGGTGCCGACGCGCGAGATGAGCGAGATGGAGTAGGTCGCTTTGAAGTCGGGTTCGTCGAAGCAGGGCTGCGTTGAGATACTTTGTTAGTATAAGAAACAGAAGTAGAGAGAGGGGGAGGGAACGAACGAAAGCACGACGAGCCTCTGTTTGAGCGGTGGTCAGCCTTGTACGCCCTCAGAAAGGGACGAAAGGGGGGAACGCACGAGTGGGCTCAAACTGCGTCAGGCCATAGTACGCATCCTTGCCCTCCTTCGTCTTGTAGCTACTCCTGTAGTACCCCATCATACTCGCGTCCAACTCCCCCTCCCACCTCAACCCGACCTTGACCTTGCCCGCTCCGACCTCCCCACCCGCAAACGTGATCTCGGCTCGCTCGCGCTTCTCGTTCAAACTGATTGCAGTGGCAGGTCGGAGGGATTCAGTCTTCAACGCCGTCGAGGACAACACGGCGGTCTTGAGCGAGAGCGGGGAGGCGACGTTGAGCGTGAGCGAAGGGACGGGACGGAGGACGTCGAGAGTGACTTCGGCGGTGCCCCAGAACTTGAGTCCAACGAGGTCAGTCTTGATCGTCAAGTCGTAGTGCTCTGGCCTGTTCCTCGTCGTCGTCGTCGTCGTTGGAGGAGGAGGAAGGAGGAGGGAGGGAGCACGCGTCAGCCATCCCCTCGTTCGCCGCCCCGTTCACAACTCGCACGATCCTCCTTCAAAAGTATAGATATTAATGGGAGGAAACTCACACGACATCCCTACTCAATCTGTTGTCGGCCATGGCGGCCTTCGTTTCCTCTGCTGACATTATTGGGGTCGGAGGACCAGAAGCGTCGAGGCGGGGCGAGTGGTGGAAGCAGTAACCGCGGCTCTGTCGAGGCGCGAACGAGGGGCGAGGTCGTGCGAGAAGTGAAGTCGTGCAAACTGTAGGTCGTGCGAGTTTCGCGAGCTGGGAATTATCGTCCAGAGTGTCAGCACGACGCGGGAGGAACAAAGGGTGCGGGGGGGGTCGGGGGGGGACAAACACGAGGAGCGACGAAGCGAGGTACAGAGACTTTCGCTCTCAGCAGACAAGTGGTGAGAGAAATCGTGCGAGAAAACTCGTGCGAGAAATGGCAAACGGGCTCGCCGGGAATATAGAGAGAAGTCAAGGGGCGCGCGCGGGCTGAGCACGCGGCTCGAAGGAGCGCCCGACACGCCGTGCTTGAGCCCATGCGGTGCCGACCACGTGGTTGTTCAGAAAGGGGGAAAAAGAGGCGTTTCTTTCACGTTGTTGCAAGCCTTCCTTGCAGTGTAGCCAAACGTTGAAAAAAAAAAAATAGAAATCGGTTGGAGTGGGCGCAAGCATTACAGCTTTCAAATGAACACGTAGTCCGGCCGTACGCTTCTCTCAAGCGCCTCCAATGCACATCGATGTGGCGGATGCTGGGAAAGCAAGCACACTTTCCTTGAGGATGATCCGTTCTCCGCCGACCTCTCCGCCCACTTCGGCTCCGCGACTGACGTGGCGTGGTGTACGGGCATCAGACGACATGCCTAGCCAACAACTCCCTTTCTCCAACCAACTCAATATTGATCAAGATTGACCACAAACTCAGGTACACATTTCCAGCTCCCTCCCCCCTTCCTACTCAACTTTCTGGTTCGCGATCAAGTCACTCGCACCCTGAAATTGCTGCACCGCGACCTCCACAATCCTCTCCCTCGGAATCCCCCTCAACCCCTCCACTACGTTCCACAACGTCGGCAATTCCTCCCATTTCCCCTCGCTGATGTCCAGCTTGACGTTCGCGAACTCGGATGCGGGGATAGTGAAGTATGAAAGGAGGGGAGGTTTGCCGGGAGGAGGGGGACACCAAGTCGTGTAACTCGCGTCGTGTTTCCCTGGTTGACCGACTGTAGGGATGTACCGGTGATGAAGAATCCCCGATTGAGTCGCTACCACAGAAATACACTCGATGTTAGTTGCAACCCTCAAACGTGGCGATAAGAGTTAGTCTCAATGCTCACGGTGAGTCCATGCTCGAGGATGGTTCGCTGGAGCCTCAGAAACGTCTTTTTGATTCATGTTGGGAATGACGAGTTTCATGAACTCGGTGCCGAACCAGCTGGCGGTGTGCGTGCGCGTCGTGCCGTCGAGCTGGGCGTCAGGCAGTTCAGCCCAGAGCTTGCAGAACCCGAGTTCTTCCCTCCCGGTAGTGATGGGATCGGTGCTGGGTAAATATCGAGATGTTAGTTCATGACCATGAATGGGTGAAAAAGGAACAAAGGAAGACGCACAACGACTCGAACAGCACAGCCATATAGCTCCCAACGTATCGCTCCTTCGTCCTCTCGCACACGACATTGTTGATGTACACCCCCCAAGTATTGTAACCCCTTCCATTCAACCAAGGCAAGTTCCTCAACTCCATCACCTCAAACATGACCGTCGCTTCCACTTCCTCGTCCACGTGGTAGCCATCGGGAAGGATAGCGTTCAGAGCCGCGTGCTCAGAGACATAAGTCACTCCTGGGTAAAGTATGGTATTCAGCTGCCCGCGTTTTCTTTTCAAAGACGATGGGCGAGACGGACCAGCAGTCGTAGCCTGCGCTTTGCTCCAATCAAACCTCTTGCCGGTGGGGTCCTGCCTCGGCGTCGGTGCTGGCCCGAACCCCACAGGAACTCGATGGAACCTCGCCGTTGACTCAAAGGACAGCTCGTTGGACATGCTGCAAGGAAGGGTTCTAAGTAGTGATGATGATTCTGAGTGAAGGGGAGGAGATCAAACCTCCCACTTCACTTTGGTCAGCACGCGGGCTGGAGGCCCACTTCACCCGTGTGGAGGTGCCGGACTGCGGTCCCCCCCGGATGGGCATTGAGCTTGTTTGTGGGGAAAATGATGTTTGTTGCCTATTCCCTAATCTCTTGACGGTACAGCCACACATCACCAAAGATGCCGATGAGTACCGCTTTGTTGTCGCTTCTAAGTTTCTCGCGGGAGGCAATCAATGTGGATGAACTACTATTGGCAACAATATGTCGGGTGCGGGGCTATCTACATTTTTTCTTGGTCCTTCTGCCCCCTGCTTCAAATCTGTAGTTAAAACAAGCACGTAACCAATCAGCCAACTTTCCAACCCATCACGAGCCCGCATCCCGATCAACTCACATGTCCCGACCCCCCAGGCGACCCCGCAGGCGTGACGAAATGAAACAAGGCATCCAAATCGCTCCCAAAACTCTGCATCGGACCCTCCATCTCCGCCGTGCCCGAAAACATTTCCAGGAAACTCGTAAAGTCCTGATCGCCCATCTGACCCATCAAGACGTCCCCCCTCGCGTTCCCGGCGTTATCGGAATCTAGGTTCGCGACGGCGGAGATGATGGAGAGGCATCGAGAGGCTAGAGGGTGGAGGAGTGGGTGGGTCGCGTTGGAGAGGACGGAGCGAGCGGATTGGAGGGTGACGAGGTGGTCCAGGGCGCCGGGGGAGGAAGTGTGCGCGCGGAGGGCGATGAGGGTGATGAAGATGGCTGGGAGGAGGAAGTGTCTGCCCCCGTTGCGGTGCGGAAGTGTTAGCGCTATGAAGGAAAAGCGGTATGAAGAGGGATAGAGACAAACAGGCTGTACCACCACTCCATCGCACTTTTCGGTCCCGATTCCGTGAACCTCTGGACGGACTGAATGACCCTCGTGGCGCAACTGACCGCTTGCTCGAAACAGCTCTCGTCGTCTGGCGTCGACGGGCCTTGCGCCAACGTCACCTTCAAGAACGTCTGTCTCAGCACCACCATCCTCAAGTTCTCCAGTCGCCACACGAGCTTGTGTTGCGTGAAATTGAAGAAGGGCGCCGTGGGGTGGAGGAAGTAGAAGGGGAGGGACGCTTGGAAGCGGTCGATATCGCGGTAGAATCGGAGGACTTCGGCTGTCGTGAGTGAGTGTTGGGAGAGGGTGAAATGGGGGATGAAGGTGTTGGCGAGCTGGTGGAAGAAGGTTTGGTAGAGGAGCGAAGAGTAGGCCGTAGGGCCGTCGACGCTGAGCGGGCGGAAGAGGGCAGCGGGGGTGAATGACGTGTCGGGGACCGCGACGATGGGGAGGACATCGACGCCCGCATTCGGGAGGACCGAGGGGTGCCCAAACGTAATCTGAGCGCCCGACTCGAACACAAACAACGTCCACCACACCCTGCGCCGCTGTTCCTGGTCGAAGCACGACTCGTTCTGCGCGGCGCCTTCGGAATGCAGGCCGAGGTTGATGGCCATGCGCAAGCCGATGCTGAGGAAGACGGAGCCGGCCGAGGTGTGGTTCACTTTTTGTGCAAAGTTGCCGAGGAGGACGAAGGCCTGCACGCTGGTCAGGCTTGCCGATTCGAACTGGGCCTTGCCGATCCGGTTCGTCGCCTTGTCGTACAGCATCAGCGTCTCGTTGAGGTCCGAGTCGCCGATTACGCAGAGGCTACCGAGGCCGAGGATGACGAGGTGAAGCAGTTCCCAGCTGTGGCAATGCGTCAGTTGACGCTTCATTGAGGGGTGGAAGGGGAAGCGCGAACCTTTCGCCGTCCGGACGCGGCACGATGTCCGCGAGCTGGGCCTGCAAAGAGAGGAAGGTCCAGATCAGCAAGCAGTTGAAGCCGTGTACATATAATAGGATAGGTACTCGGAACGAAGCTTCGTGTACCATAGGGTACTGCGAAAGGAGGCTGTCAGTCTACAAAACGTTCAAACAAAGAGGAAGAGGCGCACCTGAAGGTGGAAAACGTTGAAGTAGGCTGACAAGTACCGCTCCATGTGCTCGGGAAGGAGTGCCCTGAGAGATTTGAGAGTATAAGTAATCGTGGAGTGGGTTCAGGAGACGGCAGAAACCTTACACGCTGGACGTGATGGTTGACGAAGGCGACGCGGCGTTGACGTGTCCACGCGGGTTCGAGAGGTTCACATCCGCCGCACACTTCTGCAGATGCTGCAACAACGCAGCACTCGATAACGACCCTTCACACCAGTCCTGAGTCAGCTCTCCTCCCGTCCCTTTTCCTAGCCACAAACCCACAACTCACCAAGATACGCGCCGGAATTCGGCCCAACCTGCTCCTTAAACGACCCCGTGCCATCCCCATCCGGCTCCGCCGTGACCTCATTAGGCGTCTCCGGCACTCCCACCTGATTAGGAACAAACGTGCTCGTCGAAGACACGCTCATACTCGTCGACAAATGGTCGAACGGCGGGCGCGTCGCGGCAGGCGGCGGCGCCATACTCATCGGAGACGCGGCGCTGAACATTGACGCGCCGAAAAACGGCGAAGCCTGAGAGGCTGTCGCCTGTTGTGGTGCATTCAGGTTGTCGGGAAACGTGAGGACGGGCGAGTCGAATCTCGCTGGAACTGGTGTGAGTCGGGGAGATCCGGGTGCGGGCGAACTGGAAGTCCCTCCCGCTGGTGGAGGTGCCGAAGTTAGGTTTGTGCTGGCGGAGGAGGCGGCGGGAGGAGGAGCAGGGTACAGTGTGGGCAAGGCGGGTTGGGGAGGGCTGTGGGCGATGATGGAAGATTCTGGAGGAGCGATGGTGTGAGGGAGGGATTGGGCGGCGGAGCGCCGGCGGAGGAGGGATTCGAGGTGCGCAATCTGCTCTTCCGCCGCGTCGAGGTTCCTGTAGATGCGAGTTGTTGGCCTACATCCAATAGATGGGAGGAGAAATGCACATACTTTCGAGTGAGAGGAGTTCTGACTGCTTTGAGGTAGAGGCAGTGCTGGTTACGACCCGCACAGAATGTGCATGAGGGGAGTTCACGAGTGCACTACAACGGGACCATCAGGGTGATGTTCATTTGATTCGTACGAGACTGTGGGACTCACTTTGAGCTTCCGATGCTTGCAAGTCTCGCACTGCCTCCCACCGATCCCCCCAGCAGAAAACAAACAGCAGCGTCAGCGAAAAACTCCTCCCCTAGGGGGAGTCCCCGCACAGGGCCCCCGGGCCACAGTCCACACCACACACCACACCAAGACTCACAGCAAACTTTGCCCTTCCGCCCAAGACGTCTCCAGCGGTGAACGTCTCCGAAGTCACCGACACGCTTCGGACTCTTGACGGAGGTGCGGCGTCCCCAGCTGTTGTTGACATGGCCGCCTGTGCTCCTTTTTTAGTGGGAGGAGGGAGGGGAGGGGAGGCGACCGCCGGACGTCTGAGTGCCGACGGACGGGTTGGGGCGACCCGTGACCCGCTTTCGGGGGAGCGTGGGCGGGCGGGCAGGCCGCGGCAACATCGGGGTGGGCGCGGAATTGTCGTCCGATGGCAGAAAGGAAGTTAAGGAAATACTGTTGTATTGATGTTGTACAGTGCTTAAAGGCTGTATTAGAACCTTGTGGAATGCGCTTGAGAGCCGCAGAAGGAGTACGTGGCGCGGAAGTGCACCAAAGCAGCGCTCGACCTCACGCTCCAAACGCTAAACTACAAACAAGCTGGTAACGAGGTCGACAGTAAACGGCTCAAGGAAAATTGGATTCAAGTCCGGGATGGGATCGATGGGTATCTGTTTTGTGTTGTGTTTTTCATTTTTCTATAGCGCCTACACCACGCCCGGTCTCTATCAAGCCCCTTTCGAAGCTACACTGGTGCGCCTTGTGCAAAAATGATGGTTGAAAAAGGTGTTTAGAACGCTGTGTGAAGAAAGAAGTCAAGGTTAGGAATCGTAGGCATTCCTCCGTGTGGTGGTGGCTGTGCACTCACCGAGCTGGAGCAACCATCCGCCGTCGATGATGAGCTCGGTGCCCGTAACGTATTGGTTCTGTCGCACCCGAAAAACAGTCAGTTTTCCCATCTAGACTCACACATCTTTCCATCACCAATGCAAGAGGACTCACAGCGCAAAGCCCAAAGATGGCCTGAGCGTAATCCTCGGCGTTCCCACCCCGTCCGAAAGGAATGCCCCACGCCTTCCAGAACCCTTCGGGGTCCTTGCCGTCGTTCACGATAGGAGTCATGCCAGAGGAGAAGTAGCCAGGGCAGATGACGTTGACACGGATGCCGAGCTGGCGACGCGCGAACTCGGTCGCGAGCTGGTGAGAGAGGGAGATGGTCGCGGCCCTGCAAGAACGCGCGTTAGATAGGCGTTATTTTAGGCAGAGGAAAGAAGGACGTACTTGGAAGCGTTGTACTCGAACTGACCACGCTGGGAAGTGACAGTCAAGCCGGACATGGAGCCGAGGTTGATGACATTTCCAGGCTCGGGGAACTGGCCGACAGACTTGGCGGCGGAGAGGAGGGGGAGGAAAGCGACGGTCGTGTAGTAGTAGGAAGTGGTGTTGATCGTGTAGGTCTTGGTCCAGTTCTCGAGGGGCTGGTCGAAGAGGACTTTGGAGATGCCCTCCGGGGTCTGGGGGGCGCCCTCGAGGTCGGGTGCGCCGAGAGAGACTCCGTGGTCTGCAAGAAAAGGGTAAGGAACCAAAGCTTGTGCGAAGACCAATAGAGAAGGGAGCTCACTGTTGACGAGGAGGTTGATGAACTTCTCCTTGGCCGAAACCTGCTTGACGAGCTCTGGCAAAAGTTCAAGCCGTTTGTCAGTCCATTGCGGTCTTCTCTAAGGTAAAAAGCAGACAAAGGAGCTCACCAGCAATGCCCTCCTTGGTCGAGCAGTCGACGTTGAAGGCCTCAATCGATCCATGACCCTCCTTGCGGTTCTCAGTGATCAACTTGACTGCACTGTCGAGGTATTCGGTCCTTCGGCCAGTGATGTACACCTTGGCGCCGTTCTCGACGAGAGCGGCGGCGGTGACGAGTCCGAGTCCGGTTCCACCGCCAGTCACTGTTGGGAAGATGATGGTGAGTACAATGTAGATCGTGGCAAGTTTGATGGAAGGAGGGGCGTACCGACAGCGACCCATCCCTTGACAGAGAAGAGCTCCTTGACGGCGAGCTTGCCCGTGCCGATGACCGACTCGATCAGCGTGTGCTTCGTAGGCTGGGACATGTTGTTGTTGTTGCGGGGATAGTAGGAAAAAAGTGGAGATGGTGGTGGAACGTCAAGGGAGTCTCCCCGGTCGCCGTGGGGCGGGGGTGCGGACGCGCGCGCGTCCACCAGCGGACCACAGACGTCCGGATGCCTGTCGTCCGTCGGAGCGGAGTGACGTGGGCGGCACAACTCGCCCGTTTCTCGGCGTGGACAGGTAACCATGCCACCGGCTCAATCCATTTACCGAACATTTGCTCTCTTTTTGTTGTGGTCGTTCCGAGTTTCTCCGAGGGTGGGTTTGGTCGGAAAACGGACAGACTCGTAAAGTCGTGCGTTGGAAGATCAGGGAATGTGTTGAGTAGAATAGCTTAGATCAACCGTGGTGGAACTCTCAAACAGCAAAGACACATAGAGCGGGGGAAAGAAGGGGGTATTCAACGTGTCACATTACGACATTCCCTTCTGCTAGTTACTGTTGTTGTTCACGAGAGAGAACCAGAGGAATCCGACTAAGACAATACAATGAGAGGTCACGTCCCACACTAAGATAGGGTTTTTAAAGGGTTCGGTTAGACACGCTCCTCCTCGCCCTTGGTGATGCTGTTCTCGCCCTCAAAGCGAGCCTCAGTGCCGCCAACCTTGTCGCGCAGAGCGGCAGAGTAACCCTCCTTGGTCTCGTCCTGGAGGTTCTCGGCGAGACTAGAGGAACGTATGACAAGTCAGCAAGAAGGATTAGAGAGATAGGGGACAGGAACAACGCACATCTTCCTGTTGTAAGCGGTGGAACCCATGATGGACGAGTTGCGGTAGAGGAGGTCGACCTGCTCAAGCGAAAGTCCCTTGGTCTCGGGGATCATGCTGTGATAAAGCGGAGGTAGAATCAGTAAAATGTTGTCAAAGCTGAAAGAGGAGTGGTGAGAAACTCACAGGTAGGCGAAAGCGACGGCGATCAAGCAGCAGCCTCCCCAGATGAAGAACACCTTGGCTCCGAGACCGGCCTTGCCGGGTCCAGAGTCGACCATGTAGGGCGTAGCGTCTGTGAGGGGGAAGAAAGATCAGCTTCCATCGTTTTTTTATTGGTCGGAGGAAGATGGCGAAGGGGACTTACATCCGATGCCGAAGTTCCAGAGCCACTGAGCACCGGTCTGTGTTCGTTTTCGTCGAAGCGGATGAGTGAAGGGTTCTGGGAGAAGGAAGAAAAAGCCTACTGACAGTAAGAGAGACGGCCTGAGAACGAACGCTGTTGGGGACGATCTCTCCAGTGATGACCCAGGCGTAAGGTCTGCAGAAAGTCAGGACCGGATTAGTCACCGCGCTCTCGCTCCGCCAACGAAAGAACTCACCCCCAGATAGCAGCAAAGATACCGATGTAGATGCAGCTGAAAGCGACGAGAACCTTCTGTCCACTCTCGTTGTTGACACCGATAGCCGTTCCAGTAGCAGCGACGATGATCTGGGCGACGAACATGCCGGCGGCACCGAAGATCATCGTGCGACGACGGCCGAGCTTGTCGACGGCCCACATGCCCGGGATGGTCATGCCGGTGTTGACGACGTTGATGGCGATGGTGATCATGAACGAGTTGGAGATGCCGGAACGCTGGAAGAAAGTCGTGCCGTAGTACTGTAGAAGAAAAGAGAGTTGTCAGTGACCACGTTTCCCGACACGGATTTCCCTTCGGTCGCTCACCATGATGAAGTTGATACCTGGATGTATACAAGGAGTCAGAATAGGCTTCAATCACCACATGTGCTCAACACTTACCCGAAAGCTGCTGCAAAGACTGAAGGAGAATGCCGGTCCAGACACGGAACGGAAGGCGCGACTCCTTGGAGCGGAAGAGGAGGTCCATGTACGACGTCTTGCCGAAAGTCTTCTCGTGGTGGATGCTCGAAGCGATGTTGGCAAACTCGTCGGTCACGTACGGCGACTCGATCGGGAGGCGGTACAGGGTCGAGAGGGACTGGAGGGCCTCCTGGTCGCGCCCCTTGAGGATCAACCAACGAGGCGACTCGGGGAGGAAGAAGAGTCCGACGACGAGGATGAAGAACCAGACGAACTGGACGCCGATGGGGATCTGGAAGCAGGAAGCGTTGTAGCGGTATTGCGTGGCGTTGACGATCACGGCCGCGATGAGGAGGCCGATCGTCTGGTGGCGACGAAGGAGGTCAGTGGGTGCTGTTAGGAGTAAAGTTAGAAATGAGCACTCACGATGAAGAGCTGGTAGGCCGAGACGATGAATCCACGCCACTCCTTGGGCGAGACTTCAGACTGTGTCGAGGTGGCGGGGCGGGTGAGTATAGTTCCACGTGGCTGTGGCGGGATGAAGAAAGCCTACCTGGAAGATGGGAACGAGGCAAGAGACACCACCGACACCAAGACCGGCAAAGACACGACCGACGGAGAACATGGCCATCGCCCTGCTCTTGCTGCCGGTCGCGGCCGTCTGGAGCGCGACACCGACGGCGAAGGTGAGGAGGTACGACCAGATGCCCTTCTTGCGACCAAGGTACGAGCCAACAGGGGCGGAGGCGAGAGCACCAAAGAAGGTTCCAACGGAAAGGATCGAGGTGATGAGAGAATCGGTCGAGGTCGAGATGGCGTATTTGCCGTCGGGCTGGAGGTCTCCGCTGGGGAGGGGAACGCGCACGCGGTCAGTTTCTCGTCGGCGTCCTCTTATAAGACGAGAGAATGGTGGTAGACTTACTAAGTGTCGATGAAGTATTGCATTCCCTTGACTCCCGAACTGAAAGGCGAAACAACAAGTCAGTTGAAGTCCTTTAGAAAGTGCGGACGAGGCCTGAGACCTCCGTCTCGCGGAAAGTCCCGCGACCAGAGTCGTTGAGGCCTCCAACGGAGGTGTTGAACAACGTATATACGAACATGTATCCGGTGTCATATCCGAACAAGAAACCACCAAAGGCGGCAAACTGTCGTGGACAAAAACGAGCGGCAAGTCAGCAACGACGGCAAAAAAAAAAATAGACGAGGACGGGGGACTCACCATGCCGATGCCGAAAGCGACTGCTTTCGATGGTGTGCGTAGATCACTCATGTCGAGTCGTGTGAGGAAGTAGAAGGGTTGTGGAGTAGTGTGGAGTAAAAGATGTGGAGAAGGGAGAAAGGAGGAGCACGAAATCGATGAAGGGGGGGAACGTCTTGAAGGGCGGGCGAGGCGGGAGGAACGGGACGCTGTGGTCCGCCGCCGTTGCAAACTTCAGTTACCGGCGACTGTAAACAGGCACAAATCGGGTCAGGTGAGCCTGTTGAACGCGTCAGAGGTGTCCGGACAAAGCACAAACGGCGGGACGCGGACGAGCCTCCGCCGGCGCCCCGTTTGTCGCCCCGCAGGCTTGCCGCGGCCTACAAACCACACGGTTCGCAGCGGGCCACTCTGGTCCGCTGGAAATTGTCCCCCACTCTCGCCGCCCCGGTTCGGAAAATGGTCGCCAGAAGTCCGTTGGTGGGCCTTCGGTGGACTGCTCACGACTGCCCTCCGCTTCCAGCAAACAACAGCGACGAACTTGCTGCTCGACTTTCTCGCTCATCTCACAAAAAGTCTCCATGTCGCCAGCACCCTTCCACGTCATCTTTGTCGGAGCCGGAGAGGTGCGCTTTCGGTGTCTGTGCGGGGCTGATTCTGTGCGGCCCTTTGTGAACTTTTTTGGCTCGCTTTAGATCAACTTTGGGTCAGTCGAAGGACCTTGGAACCATTCCAAGCGTCTCGAGAAGTACGTCCCACCCTCTCCGGCCCCCAATCTCCCACTGAACACCCTCCAAACCACACCAGGTCCTTCGGCGCCTCCCTCCGCGTCTTGGGCATCATCGACCCGGACCTCGCCCGAGCAGCGAAACAAGTCGAGCTCAAGAACGAGCAAAAGATCCCAGGCTACGAGAACGTCGCGTTCTGGGCGACTCCCGACGCCGCCGCCGCCGAGCTCGGCGAGGGCTACGCGCCGGACCTCATCATCGTCGGCGCGCCGCCGCACTTCAGGGGTTGTGCTGTACCCCCAGCTGATCTCGATATCAAGTTGCTCAAAGCACTCCCCAAGACCAAGAGGTGGTTGGTTGAGAAGCCGGTTTCGGCGGCCCCGCCGGGAGAGGTGCATGGTCAGGCGCAGGTCCTCGACGCGTATGTCAAGAGTGGCGCGGTTGTCGGTGCGGGATACATGATGTGCTCGTTGAAGGCGGTCGAGATGGTGCAGAAGATTATCAAGGAGAAGAACTTGACGGTTATGGGGACTGCTGCTAGGGTGGGCTGCCCTTTTATAGTCTTGATCGGATGGCGAGCTGACGGAGACTTGCGCTCAACAGTACTACATGGCTTACGAGCACGCTGTTCGCTCCCTTTCCTTTTTCTCTTCAACACAACAGTCTAACTTACGATTTCCTTCGCAGACCAAGCCAGCCTGGTGGAACAAGCAGCTCTCTTGCGGCCGTAAGTCCTCCCCTCGCGCTCCCCCTTCCAACCTTCCACTAATCCCACCCTCCCCTCTCTCAGCCATCGTCGAGCAAGCGACCCACCTCGCCTCCCTCTCCCTCCTCTTCGGCGGTTCCGCCCGCCTGCCCACCGTCCGTACCCACACAGTCGAGTACAACGAGAAGCCCGGCAAGCTGTCCAAGCTCGGGTTCGATGAGGACGGCACGATCCCGGAGAACTGTAGGATCCCGAGGTACACAAGTGCGATTTGGAAGTATGCTGGCGGTGCTGTGGGGACTCTTACGCATATGGTGGGACTTCATGGGAGTACTTATGATACGGAGGTGAGTGGAGGGGAAGACTTGGGACCACGTGTGCGAAGGCTGAACAATTGGTTGTTGTCGCAGTTCGAGATCCTTACCGACTCGACTACTTTCAAGATTGTTGACATGTGAGTCGTGGCTTACTTCCTGTAGGTACGATTGATAGCTAACCATAGGCACGTCCTTCCAGCTACACCTCCTCCCCGCGCCTCTTCATCCGTCACTCCGACCGCAGTGCCGAAGGTCCGTCCCTGCCAACTCCCTCCCTACATCCTCCTGACATCTCACTGAAAACCCCTCTCACAGTGGAGGAACACGTATTCAAGAACGACGACCCGTTCCAAACCCAGATTGACGCGATCGTCGCGGGCAAGCCCAACTGCACGTACGACGAGGCGCTGCAGACGTATGAGCTTACGTGGGCGATTAGGAATGCGGGAGAGAAGGAGTTGGAGGAGGAGGCAAAGGCTGAGTAGATATGTAGAAGGTCGGTTGTGGTGGTGTAACTTTTTTTTATAGATTGGTTCGCAGGGTATGGGCTGTATGGAGCCTTGGAGAGATGGGTTGCGGAAGAGAACGGCCACGACTGTGGAGCACGATTTCCGCTCCAATTTAGTATGTTGACCAGCGTGAAGAGTTGTTCTACGTTGTCACATTCTATGGACCGTCGGGCCGGCTGGGCTCTCCGCCGTGGATGACGATTCCCCTCCTCCTCGTCCCTGAGACTTACTCACCAGAGGTTTGTCCAACACAATCCACTTTTGACAAGTCATTCGGTCTGCCCAAAGGGAGGATTTCGATCCTCTGGTGATGAAGACGAGTAAGCGGGGCCCGGGGCGATGTCTGTCTCTTGATAAGGATTTGCAAAACGGAGGGCGAAAGAAGGGAGATCGCCGGCGCTCGAGGAGGAGGGGTCCGCTTTGTCCGTGAAGAATATAGGTTCAAGGGTGGTTGCTTTTTTCCCCCTTTCTGGTGGTCCAATAATCGCCATGTATGATACAGAGACGTAACCCGCAACAGCTGACACGTCAGGCTTGGGAAGCAGGAGGAGAACCCTTCACGCTGGGGGAGAAGGATTTGGAAGGGGCCTTCAAAACCGCCCTCTGTAGATTTGTATCATGGGTGGGTTTTTTGGAAGCTTGTCTCGGAGGGCTGACGTGTAGCACATGCACCATTCGACTCGGGAGCGTCGTCACGCTAGCTAACCTGTTTCTCGGGCTCCTGCCGCAAATTACTGCACTGTGGGACACGAAGACAAGGAGGACAACAAATTTTGCACCAAGCGCTCAGCGAGAACGGACCCGCGCGAAACGAGGAGGAGTACGAACATTCACGGGCAGCTTGACAAGAAGGAAGCGAACGCGATAAGGAAGAACGGAAGGTGGGTCACGACTCAAATGTCTCACATTTAGGCGACTAGCACGACGAGCTTCCTTGGTTGGCCCCCTCCCAAGTCCGAGGCAGGTTTGGCTTGTGCCTGGATCGTCACATCCTTATCGGCGCGAAGCGGGGGGGTCCTTCTGCTGCAGCGAGGGAAGATCGTGACAGAGTTTGATTTGCTGCCCATTTTCTTGCTCTGTTCTACGGAATCCAAACCAGTGTGACTAGATGCAGTTTGGTCACGGCAGCGAGGTGTGGACGAGTAATCCGATGATGATGGGGACGGACGCGGCACGGGTACCCCGCGTGGACGAGCAGGGCGGCACCACTCGGTCCATCAACCAAGTGCGGCCCTGTTCCTTTTCCTTCCATTCCTGTCACTTTTCTCACTAATCTCTTTCTACGCCCCCCCTTTCACAACTCTTATCAATTTTCCCATCGTCACCTCTGGGCACTGGCCACACCCACACCACACCCACACCACACGGGTCGCTTCTCGGGAACTCGGTGTTTGCGGTTGCTTGCGCCATCTAGACGGCAGAGATGATGGACGAACGAGGATTGTCGTTCGACGAGTGGCTCAGTCCACCAGCATCTTCTCTCTCCCTCTCACCTCCCTCACTCCCGCTCAACCCACCGCTCGAAGCAGCGACCGCCGCGCCGCCGTCGACGTACCTCTCGCTCACGTTCGACTCGCTCGCGTACCTGCCCCCACCTGCCCTCCACTCGCCCTACTCTCCTCTCCAGACCCTCCCACCAACTCCCTCGCTCGACACCCTCTCCCCGAGCGAACTGTGGTCGCCTACGCCGCCGACAGACGTCGAGGACGCGGTACTGTCCCCAGCGGCGTTTGGGGTGTTCAAGGACGACGACGAGGACGTCTTCTTCCATCAGGAGGACACCTACTACGATCCTTCTGCGCCAACTCTATATTCCAACCCTCCGGGATACCAGTTGGACGCCGTCGTCGTCGACCACACGCCCCCGCCCCCGCCTCCGCCGCCGCCGGTGTCGATGATGCCGCCGATCGCGCCGCCGCCGCACGTTCTTGACATGGGCGCGCTGGGGTACGGCGGCGTCGGGGCGGGGGAGGATGGGAGGAGCGGGACCTCGAGTACTACGACGAATGGGACGGAAAGTGAAGGGTTTGCCTCTGGATCACAGTCGCCGGATTCTTCGGTTGGGGAGGAGCTCGACGCACGGTGTTCGCCTGCTCCGCCTCCTCCTCCTCCCCAAACTCTCATCAATTTTTCCCTTCCTCCTCTGCCACCTACACCCTCCTCGCTCCTCACTTACCTCCACCAGCACCGCCTCTCCCTCCTGCCAACCCCTTCCTCCAACCCCCTCCTCCCAGCTCACCCTTCGACGAAATCCACGTCGACGTCCTCGACCTCGCTCGACCGCCGGAAATCGAGTAAAACTCCGCTCGAACTCGGTTGCTCGTGCTTCGGCTGTGCCGACTCGCTCGCGACGTTTATTTTGAGGCCGACGGGAGGCGGAGGCGCGAGTTTGGAAGGGTTGGTGCCGAAAGTTGGGGTGAGGTGTTTGGAGTGTGTTGGGGAGGAAGGGGGGAGGAAGGAGGAAGAGGAAGGGTACGCGGGAACGGTTAGTGCTGCTGTTGACAGCTTGGTTGGGGTGGTGGAGGAAGGCAAAAGGGAGAGGAAACTGGTGGTGACTGAATTGGGGCAGAGTCTGAGGGCGGACGCGGTCGTTTGTACGTCTCGTATATTCTCTTCCTTTCGTCATGAGCTGACCCGTCTGCCCTTCTCGGGAAACAGGCGACGTCTGTGATGGTGTCGTTGGGATCGGAGGTGTCACGGCTAAGAAGAACAAGGACAAGACGAGTGCGGTCCCAGCACCGAGTTTCACGGTCGAGACGCTGTGCAAGAGTTGTGTCGACACGTATCGCGCTTGTACCGATTGCGGAGGTGGAGGCGGGAGATTGACGTGCGTCCCGCTTCCCTTTCTTTTTGTCTTCGTGCCGTCCAAAAAGGCTCACATTTTGATGCTTTTCTACCGCTGGAACGAACACTAACAGAGCGGGGAGGTGGAGGTGCAAAGAGTTGTTCCCGCAAGGGCGCCGAACGTGTTCGTTGTCACATCTCAGGAACCCGCCGCTCAGTGAACGATCTTTGTACGCCTCCTTTTTTCCTTACCTTCCCTAATGAAGCCTAATCTCCCCTACCCTACACTCCACCCACCACAACAAACACACAGCACCGTCCACCGGACCTCCCTTCTCCCTCCCGCCCTCCGCTCGAACCTCCTAACCACCTGCCAACACCTCTTCTTCAACACCTATCTCGGTGCACTGGCCAGACCAGAGATGCTAGAAAGGGGGGATGGGTTGGTGGGCAATTGGAGGGAGTGCGTGGGGAGTGCGGTGGATCTTTGGGCGTTGGTCAAGGAAGGGTTGGAGCAGGTTCGTTTTGTTCTTTGGTTGCTTACTTGGGGTCGAGGGGGTTGAGAGAGTAAGAGGGACTGACGAGTGGTACCTTTGTTGTGGCAGGACGTGGAGGAAGAGACGGGGATCCGGAGGTTCGTTCTGCTCTTTCCTTTTTTTTACTCCGCATGATGTGAGAGGGAGGCCAAGGTCACTCACCTACGTTCCTTTTGTTCCTCGCCGATCTAGATACGTCGGCACGCAGACCTCGGCGCCTCACAAACGCCGCGCCACGGCCGCCAAATCGAGTGCTGCTGGACCGGATGACGTGTCGGATGAGAATAGCGTGCTGGCTGGGTTCGCTTTGGTGGAGCATGATGTACGTGTGCTTAGCTGGGTTTCAAAACGCCTGTGGGGGTGGTGCTGATGGGGGTTTTTTTTTTCGCAGTTGAAGCGCGGCTCAGTGTTTTTCGCCGCCATGGTCCCTTGGGCCACTTCTGGTATGTTCTGGATCCGGGACCAATCAAATCCACATAGCAGAACTTCAATTTCTCATTCCAATGGTTCTACATACTTTTTTTAGGCCACGCTTTCGACGCCACCACGCTCCTCTCTTCCACGCTCCTCGAACGCATCTCTTCCGACCTCGTCACCCTCAACTCCACTCGTAGGAAACAACACCTTCCTCCATACCCACCCGTCAAGAACACGTGGTTGTTGTCACCGTTCAGGGAGGACTCGAAGCTCACGCATTCGATTAGGAGGAGGGGGTTTGCTGGGATCGAAGAGTGGTTCGAGAGGTATCCCGAGGAGGACAGGAGCGCGTTCCTACCGGAGAGGGAGTGTTGGTTGCCTAAAGAGTGTGAGTTTGTGTGGAGCTCTTGCATCTAGTCGGGGGGAGTCGAGGTGGAAGCTGATGAGGGTTTTTTTTGGCTTTTCTTGGCGGGGGTAGATACGAAAGGGTGGAAGGTGTTCGTTAAGAAGGTTGAGGAGACGACGGTGGATGGTGATAGTAAAGTAAAGTCGAAGGTCAAATCCGGTAGGAGGAGAAAGTAGGGACTCATGTGTATGTGTGTGTGTGTGTGTGTTCGTTTGTTTTTTGCGGAAGAGGAATAGAATGGAGTTGTTGTTCGTCTGGAAAGAAAACGCGAGTGGTCGGGACAATGATTAGACTAAGTATCTGTAGGAAGTAGTTTTCATTGCTGAAAAGCATATAGTTATAGACGGGGTTGGTTTGAATTAGTTTAGCAAGAACTCATAAAAGAGGCTTCCGCTCTCGCGCGGTCAATAGGCAGTGGAAGCTCCCTTCTCTCCATTTCAAGTCCGCAACACTTTTTTTTTAGCTCATTCTTCCCTAATCACAACCGTCTTCCCTCCTTCGACTTTGATGGGCCCCTTGAGCCCCGACTTCCCTTCACAAGCCCACGTCCTATCCCTCGAACCTGGGGGAACGACTTTCCCAGTCGTACCCTTCGGAGCAGTGACCTCCAAAACCATCTTCCCCTTGTCATCTATCTTCCAACTAGCTTTAATAGACCCAAAAGGAGTAGGAACGACGCCGCTGTTCCTCGTGAGCCCGAACTCGAGAGGCGCGAATGACCACGTGCGATACCCCGGCGTGACCGGGGTGAGGCCGAGAACTTGGTGAGTTAGAATTGAGGTTGGACCGGAACCCCAGCCGTGAGCGAGGGAAGTGAAGAGATTGAGACCGGGGGTACCGTCAGGATACTTGGTGAATGAGGTGGGACACATCAGCGTCGGGGGTGCGAAGGAGGATGGAAGGGAAATTGGACGCACGACGTATTCCCACGAACCGCCGCTGTAGTAGTTTGAGGGCTTGGCCATCGCTCCCCAGAGGTTATTGAGGAGGAAGTGGGCTTCGTCCGTTGCGTTGACTTTGAGGAGCGCTTCGACTGAGGACACCAAAGAGTTAGTACTGAGTGAATTGTGGTCGAAAGGGAGACTTGCGCAGGAATCCGGAGAGGTAAGGTGCGAGGGTTACGGAAGAGGTACCGTTGACAGTTGAATCGGCGAGGTAACCGATGGTGTACTTGAGTTTCTCGAGGTGCTGAAGCTGGCTCGCGGCCTGGGACGGTGTGGCGATGCCGGCGATGATGGACCACGCGACTGCCAGGGAACAAGCTTCAGCTGAACGAATTGGAACCGAGATCATGTAGTAATCTCACGGTCAATGTAGGCAAAGGCATCAGAAGTGAGCGACGTGTTGAAGTATCCCGCGTCTTCGTTCCAGAGCAACGTCTGAACCGCCGATGCTGACGTGTTCGCCGTCTGAGCATACGACGTCGCGAGCGACTTGTGGCCGAGAGCAGTCGCGAGCTTGGCGACGTTGTTGAACGTGTAGGCCAGCATGGCCGTGGAAGTCGTCCCGTTTGTGGCGCCCTTTTCGACGATGCCGGGAGCCCAGAGTTTGGTCGAAGGGTTGACGAAGCTCGCGACAAAGTCCATGACTTTGACGATTTGGGTCCACTTGGCTTTGATGAACGAGAGGTCACCGGTCCTGATATATACATCAGCTCTACTTTCACCGATCAATCGAATGAAAAGTGGCTCACCTCATGTAGTAATCATAAACAACGTTCAGGAAGTCGAGGTCGTAGTCGGCCAGCGAGTCAGCAGCAGTCGACTCGTCGTAGACCTGTCCAGCAGCGAGAGAGATGCCCATAGGGTTCGAAGTAGGGATTGCGCCGGTGTACATGGCCGAATCGAGGACGTAGTCGATCGTCCCGCGAACGTACTCCCACGTCGCGGTGCTGACGGCGAGCGACCGCGCCGTCCAGAAAAAGTCGCCCGTCCAGACTAGTCGGTCTCGCTTTCCTCCGTCGAGCTGGTATCAAGTGGAGAATAGTTTCAGCTTAAAGTGGAAACTGATGAGCTATGCGGGAAGGAACTTACGCAGACGCTGTGCGGCGAGGGAAAGAGTGTGACGCCACGTAAGTGCCAGTTCAGACTCGACGGAGGAGGAGGGGGAGCTCACGTGTAAGGAGATGTCTCCACTCCATACTCAGCTAGAACACCCCTTTGCTTCAAGCTACTCTTGTACACCACCACCTCATCCCCATCCACGACCTTGACGTTTCGGTAGTACGCAGCCGTATCTTGCCATCCACCAAACCCGATCGTGTTGTTGCCAAAGTAGGGAAGCGGAGGAGGGAGATAAGTGATAGCAGTAGTGTTGAGGAACACCACCGGTTCTGAATCAATGTAGACGGTGTACGAGGACATGGCGTGAGAGGTGGTGGTGATGTTCAGCCACGTGTTTTCGGGAATGGTCTGTGAAGCGGGCGACCTAGGCGCGTTAGTTCACTAGACAAAGGAGGTTGGAGGAAAAGTATGAAGCACCTTGTTGAGCGCGAACGTGGCGACGTTGTATCCAGGCAGCGTGGTGACATTCACGGGACCGAAACCGGCGCCGACGACGATCGAGTTGGCGGGGAACATTGAGTAGTTGTGGTTCGCGTAAGTCGTGGACGAAGGAAGGTTGCCGGTGAGGAACACTTCCACCAAACATTAGCTGTTGATAATCAAGTGTTTCTGAGAGACAGGGATCACTTACTCCAGATCCCCTGCCCACCAAGCCCAGCATCGACCTGCCACCCCGCCCCACCTCTCGCAATCTTTGTCTGGAACGTAAGGTTGTACATTGTTGTTGGAAGCTTGTCGACAAGCTTGTACGTCCTTCCCGGCTTCTGGCCGCGCACGAGGACGCCGGAATCGCCCGCACGCTCCCACGTGGCGGTCTGAGTGCCGTTCTTGACGCAGGACACGTGGACCGCCGTGGGGCCTAGAGACCAGATACGGTCGAGAAGTGTAGAGCTAGAGTTGAAAGATCCAGAAATCAAGTCAAGCTGAGAGTTTTGACAGGTCGATTTTAGTGGAACTGATTGGGCTAGAAACGGGACGACGTACAGGCGTGTGATCACTCGTGGCGCGGAAGCCCAGAGACGAGAACGCGAGTCCTGGACCGGCGAGGAGTTTGATGGAGACCCAGCGTTGACTGCCTTGGATGAAGTAGGATGAGGTCGACCCGGTCTGGGTGATGTTGAAGGTTTCAACGCGAAACGTGTTGGCGAGACCGGAGGTGAAGAGGAAGGGACCGTCGCCGTCGGGGGTGAGGAGGCCGCTGGTGGACGAGTGAATGAGAACTTTAGCAGTGGAAAGAAGGACCGGAGTGTTGGACTAACGGGTATTGTTCAGTGTACTTGACTTCGATCTGAGAGGGGCCGGCCAGCGAAGATACGTTGAACGTGGGAAACCCTCCGACAACGTGGCCAAAGTCCACTTGAGAAAAGGTGGGTCACGTGAGCACACTCAGCTGCCTGAAAGCATACGAACTCACAAGTGAGTGAAGCTCCCACGCTGCTCAAAGAAACCTCCGTGCCAGACGAAAAAGGAGACGAATCGTCCGTCAATCCACGAGCGACGCTGGTGGGGCTGATGAACGAGCCGGGACCGTACGCCAAGGCGACTTGGACGACCGACAAAAACCCGAAGTTTTTCGCTATCATCGTGTTTTCATACAACAATATGAAGTGAAGTGAGTAACCCAAGCGGGGGCCCAACTGTGGTTCTCCGTGTTGCGTGACCCCCCCACGCGGCTGCAGTCCTTAGCGCTAATGCGACTCAGCAGCCGAACCTACGGAATCAACAGTGTGGGGCTACTCTAATGATAGTAATTTGCGGGTCCAGGCGTTTAGAAGAGGCATGAGTTGACCCGAAATCGGTAGAACGTGGTTCCGGAGAACGGCCATGCGCGCGTGTTTTGAGGGAAGGCGTGCGCTGAAGGCCGTGTTGCTACGGTGCTATCGTGCTTGAAGACTGAAATGGACACATGCAGGTGTTACTGACGTGTTGCGTACACCGCTACACAAGCCGCCAGCGACGATCTACGCTCAAATCGCGACGAGTCGACGAACTTCGTCTGAGCTGCTGTTAGGCATGTCACGCATCATCAAACGCATCCGCTCCAGACCGACACGGGTCACCTCATGAGTTTCACTATCAACTTTCTTGTCAAGAACCAGCTCCGCTTCTAGCGAGCGCCCGGGATGGGGATACGCTGTCGCTACGGGCCAAGCAGACAGGAAAGGGAGAGAGTGAACCGGACAGGCTCGTCTGGGACTGATCCAAATTGAACCTTCTGATTCAGTCAGTGATAGGTAGTTGAAAGACGAAAAAGAAAGAGAGCCAGCAAAGGTCTCTGGTGTTTTGCGCGCTCCTGCTCACCTCCTTAACATGCGCCCTTCCCCCTAGATAATGCATGGGTCAAGCTCGTTCTATTCAGCCACAACGAGGGAGAGCAAATGCAGTCACATTTCCTTCCCGAGGTGACAGCCCTGTCACGACTCTTGCCCCCTTCCTGCCTGTGTGCCTGTCTCAGCCACATGTCTCGCCCGCTCCTTCCGCGCGCGCCAAAGTCTGCACAGATCTGTCTCACCCCCGCTCCTGAATCCCTCCTGCTTTCGTGCTGCTCGTGTCTCTGCTGAATTGTAGTTACCCCTGGGCTCTGGCTGGAGCTAGAATCTGTCTGACCTGAGCACTTGCCCCTGGTTTGCTTCTGCTTTGCGGGCGGGCTGCTCTGTTGCGGGTTCGCATCACTGTTCGTGCCTTCTTCCTTCCTCTCCTTCGGTCTACACTTTGGTTGGAACTGGGTTCCGACACTTCTATTCTTTTCTGTATCTCTTCTGTGCTTTGGGCGCCGGTCGCCGCCTCCCCCTCCCCGTCCCTCCCTTCCGACGATTGATCGACACCTCGCCACACCACACCTTTCGGCCCTGATCCTGCGGGACATCGTCCTCCGCCTCCAGAAGAACAAGTAACGATGACACTGCACGACTCGCACACCTCCGCCTTCTCCTATTCCTACGATCCCACCCCTCCGCTCGACGCTCCTCCTCCCACACCACCGCCGGCGACGCCTCCTCCGCCCGCTCCTCCCCGCTCTGCTCACCCATTCGCGCCGTACCACCCACCACACCCCTTCGCGACCACCTCCCCTCCTCCCCTCCCCCGCTTTGCGACTCCGCCACTACCAGGGCCATCGCCGCGCACTCGGCCGCCGCTCGAACGCGGACCAAGTTCGAACGGGAGGAAGGTGAACGCGCATGTGTTTAGTCCGAGGATGCAACTCGGGTTAGGTGAGGAAGGGGTCGAGGCGAGGAAAGAGAGGGTTAGGAGGGAGGAGCAGGAGTTGAGGGCGAGGAGGCAGGAACGGGCGAAGAGGGAGGAGGAGGAGGTCGTTTGGAGGGGAAGTTTGGCGGAGGGAGGAGGAGGAGGCGAGACGGGGAGCGTTGGGAGGGTGTTGGTGGCTCCTGGATCGCCTTTGCCGAGTCTCTCGCCGCACGAGTCGGACGCGTCGACGCCTTCGACTCCGCCAGACGCGGACGGGGTCTCGCCTGGCCCGTCGTTGTCGGCGTTCCCCACGCCTGTCGCTTCCAACGTCGGTCATACGAGTTCCAACCTCGACACTACGCTCTTTCCCACTCCCTACCGCCGTCCTTCAGCTTCTCTCGCGCCGTCTCCGGCAGTGACTACTGCCCGCAACTCGCTCCAAAGGGAGGAGGAGCGCGAGAAAGCGCGTGCGAAGCTTGGGGTTGGACGAGAGGAGGTAGTGGTGATGCCTAGTTTGAGAAGAGACAGTAACTGGAATAAGAGGGAAAAGGATGAGGCTAGTTGGAGTGCGACGGACGGGAGTAGTGAGGCGGAAGACGAGGTGGATGATGTGGTGATGAACAGGGCGAGGATGAGCTTCAGGGCTGTAGTGTACAAGGGGTTGGGAGCGAAGGTCCTTCATGTGAGTCTAGGATTTCTTTCCCTCTCTCTGCTTCGGTTGTGCGGAGTGCGGGCTTCGTCGAGTGTCTTCTAGAGCTAACGTGTTGGGTGTGTGGTTCGGCTTGAGCAGTTCATCTACCCTCTTCTCGTCTTGTCAGTCTCACCCCCCTTTTGATTTCTTCTACATACCTTTTCCACTGACCACCGTGACTCCTTCTATCGCCCTCTCACAGCGCCCATTTCCCCGCGACCCTGTTCCTCGACTATAACCACCTCTACGTCCTCTCGCAACTCGCTCTCTCCCCTTCCCTCCCGTCAACCTCCACTTCCTCCTCCTACTTCTCCGGCCTCGCCTCACGCTCCCTATCGCTCTCCATCCCCCACCTCAACGCTTCAACCGCATGGTGGGTCGCCCTAGCGGTTTACGGACTCTGTACCTTCCTCTGGGCGTTCGTCGTCATGTTTTGGGTCGAGTTCGTGAGGGGGTATGTGAGGAATTGGGGGACTGGGAAGGAGGTCAAGGTTGGGAGGGTTTATAGGGGGGCTATGTGAGTTTTTACGTTGTGCGGTTGAGAGGGGAGGGAAGGAGGGCTGATGCTGCTTTGGATGGACAGGGCGTTCAATTATGGGTGTATGAGGGATTATCGCTATTTCTCGCTTTTGTTAGTGTTCTCTCTTTTTGGTTTATGATGGAAGGGGCAAGCTGACGGAGGGTGTATGAGCAGATGGCGCATCCGTCTCGCGCCGTTCCAGTCACGAGGCGCGCTCAACGTCCCTGGCTCGACTTGGGTGGATGGGGTGATTGAGACCAGTGCTTGGTACATTCAGAGTTCGTGCCTTTCGTTTTCCTCCTTCTTTCTTTCCGCTGTAGCTGACGTACGTGTCCTCCCCTTCCCTCCCACCCGCAGACTGGCCGACGGTCCTCCTTCTGATCCCACGAGCTGGACTCTCGCTGGCGATCTTGTTGCTGTATGGTACTACGGCATATGGGAATGATGTGGGGCAGCAGATGATCAGGGATGGAGGATACTTTCAGGACGACGGGACGTTGACGCTGTTCGCTAGTGCCGTGTTGCTCGCGTGCGCCGTTGTTTCTCTCTCTCGTTTGCTTTTCTCTAGACATACTGATGATTTATAATTGTTTTGTAACTTACAGCAACCTCGCCTGGGCAGGCTACCGCCTCCTCATCGTCGTGCTCTCCTCCCTCACCCTCCTCGTCCTCCAATCCTCCACCTCGACCACCATCGTCATTCACCACCATTCGCACACCGAAACGACCTCCCAAATCCCCTCCTGGCGGTATCGTCGTGCGGCTCGTATCCGAGCTGCCATCCTCCTTTGCTCTCGAAGCCACGCCGCCAGCCCGAACCCTCTCGTCGTCGGCGAAGGAGGCGCGAGCCCAGAGATGGACAGGGACGGAGTGTACGCGTGGCAGACGGTCAAGGACGACGAGGGGAGGAAGATGTCGACTACTTCGGCGGTGGATGCGAGGCGGAGGAGTTCGGCGATAGCGATTCCGGTGACGATGGAGGCCACGCGTAGGCCGTCCGCTGTGCTCGCGGCGGAGGAGAAGAGGGACAAAAGGAACGGCGGGACTTGGTCTTTTGCCGCGCAGTATATCCTTCCTACTCCTTCTCCGTCGAGAGGTCAGAGTTATACCTCGCCCAGGCAGGCTCCGCCCGTACCGAAGGGCGTGACGGCGTATAGCCAGGATCACCCGCTGCCGCCGAGGGCTGGGACGACGGAAGGCGAGGGAAGCACGTATGGTACGGCTAGAGAGGATAGTGCGACGCCGTCTCAGGCGAGAGCGACGAGTCGGGTGGGACAGGCGCCGGAGATCGTGATTGAGCGGGCGTCGCCTACGCCACGTAGGCTCGAGGCTGTGCGCGCCCCGGGACTCTCGAGGTCGCTGAGCGGGAGCGGGAGCACGAGCATGCAGCGCACGGGGTCGAACGGGTCTCAAAGGATCGCGAGGATCCCGCCTCCGCCTCTCCTCCCTCATCCGATCCCACATCGCCAGTCGTCGCGGTCGACGGCGGGCACGTCGATCGCCGAGTCGGTCGCTTCGTCGCTGTCCTGGGGACTCTCCAACGTCGATCTCGACAGTTCTCCGACACTCACCTTCCTCGAATCGACGCAACTCCCGGCGTTGCAGCACTCCCCGACGAGCCTCTCCGCCGCGCTCCTCAACGCGTCGCCCACGTTCCCTTCCAGCGTGTCGAACTCGCCTGCGGAACTGCATTCGGCTCAGTTCCCTGCCGCCCAACGCACGCCTTCTGACCTCCATCTCAACGCTTCGTTCCCTTCGCCTCCTCCTCCTCAACCCCACCCTTCGTCTCAAGCGCCGGGGTTCCTCCTCCCTGCGTTCAGGCTCAGCTACGGGAGTAGAGACTCGTACCGCGGTGATGACGGTGCAGAAGCTTTCGAGTTTGAGAGCGATCTCGGAGATGGAGATGTTGGTGATCTCGTCCTCACGCCTCCCCCCGCGAGCGGGAACGTTTCGGAGGAGGAAGGCGACGAGTTTGGGACGCCGACGCAAGCGGCGTATCTTGCGCGGAGGGGCATCCCGAAAGCTAGTCCAGGAGGAGATACTTTTGGGGGAAGAGGAAGGGATTCAGGGATCGTTTGGGCAGGTGAGGATAGTGAGGAGGGGAGGGGGAGGATGTTGACGTTTGGGGCTGGGTCGGGGAGTTGGCAAACTGGGGAGAGGGAGTGATGAGAGGGGGGTTTTTCTGGTGAGGCTTTTTGTTGTGGTTTTAGTGATTGGTTTGTGGTGTAGTTGGGGTTTGTTGGAAAGCTGGGCTTTTCAGGATCCGGAAGGCGAAAGGCTACGTGGTCCCTCACTGTCAAGCTTGATACCCGGACGCCCGAGACGCAGAGAATCAACGGAAAGAGAAATCTTCTCTCGAACAACCCGCTGTAAACTTGGGCTTTCAATGCTCCCACCACATCAGCCATTTGCTGGTAACTGGATGGAGGCAAGTACACGTGGTCTCAACTCGGCGTTTCCTCGGAAAGCCATCCCGTACGCCCCTCCAATCGTAATAAGATCTCTAGCTATTTACGTCAGTCCACTTCGGGTCAAGCAAAGGGCCCGGAAGGAAGGTCACGTTGTCTCTCTGTCGGGTCGCGCCCCCCACTTCCCCGGACGGGGAAGCTAGCCCGCGTCGTTCGCAACAGCCTACCCTTCGACGCGCCCCCACTCACATTTTTCCTATCAAAAGTACAGAGAGACAAGTCATGGGATCCATCTCGAGCGAGAAGCTCAAGGTCATTGTCGTTGGTGCTGGGATTGCTGGATTGGCGTGTGCCCGTGCGTTGAGGGAGCATGAGGTGGTGGTGTTGGAACAGAGTCGGATGAAGACTGAGTTGGGCGCTGGTGAGACTATTCGTCTCTTTTAGGCGTCAAAGTTAGCGGCTGACTTTCTTGAGTGATCCCTAGCTATCCACGTAAGACGGTAGTTCATCGTTTAGCGGCAATCGGGCGAAACTGACGAGGTGTGGTTGTGGGAAATAGCTTGGTCCAAACGCGAGTAAGATTGCTCTCGCCTGGGGACTCGACCTGGATGCTATCGGTAGCCCCGAATGCGTTCGCGTGCGTCCTCTCCTCCCCTCTCCCGCCCTTCAACCACACGCTGATACAGCCTGCGCGAGGTGCAGTACCGCGAGCACACCGGAGCGACGGGCGAAGTCATCGTCAACGCTCCTATGAACCCGAGGGCGGCTTTTGGAGCTCCGTGGTTGCTGAACCACCGAGTGGATTTGCACAACGAGTTGAAGAGACTGGCGACGGCGGAAGAGATTGAGGGCGCGAAAGGCGGGCCGGCGGAGATTAGGAGTAGTGCTAGGGTTGTTTCTACCGTGAGTGCTGGGGTCCAGCTCATAGTCTTTTTCTGAGCAGTCAGTGGAACTGATAGACGCTGTATCGTCGTTGTAGGACTGCACGGCGGGAACTGTCACTCTCGAGAGCGGTGAGGTGCTCAGTGCAGACGTGATTATTGGTACGTTGGCTCTCTATTGCTGTTTCTAGACAACTTAGAAGCTGATCTGATATTTCAAGGTGCCGATGGTATCCACTCCGTAACCAAGGAGGCCGTGCTTGGAGAGAAGCACACGGCTTCGCCTTCTGGTCACTCGGCCTACCGATGCCTCGTACGTCCATATCCCTTTTTCGGTCACGGCTGCCGGTCTAATGAGGTATATGTAGATCCCTGCCGAGGTGTTGGAGAAGGAGGAGGACTTGAAGTACCTCGTAGAGTCGGAGTCGGCCGACATGACTGGCGTTCTGTCGACGTGGATGGGCGAGGACCGCCGCGTGGTCGCGTACCCTTGCAGGCGGTTCAAGTTCCTCAATGTCGTGGCTATCATTGTGGGCCCTCCTTCCTGATTCTAAATACACCGGAATAGATAGCTCATGGGATTGAACTTGGCAGCCCGACACGGATTTGAAGGAGAACAGTACGGAGTCGTGGTCCGCCGAGGGCGTCGTGTCCGAGATGGTCGCCGCTTTCCCTTCGTTCCCTCCAGTCGTTCACAAGCTTTTGAGGTGAGAAAAAAAGTCTAAAGAGATTTTAGTACAGGAACTGAATTTGATGTCCTTATCCAGTCTCGCGCCTAGTTGTGGCTTGTGGCAGCTCCGCGACCAGGACCCTCTACCGACCTGGGTGAACGGCCACGTCATTCTCGTCGGAGACGCCGCTCACGCTATGCTTCCCCGTGCGTTTCTCTCTTCCTTCATCCGTTCCTCCTACTCAGCCCCCAATCCCAACAGACCAAGGCCAAGGAGGAGGACAGTCGATCGAAGACGCCGAAGCGCTCGGCGCCGTGTTGGCCGGCCTCACGAAAGCCGACGTGGCGCAGATCCCTGAACGCCTCAAGCTCGTCGAGAAGATCCGTATGGAGCGCGCGACGAAGATCCAAGGGTACTCGAGGACGAAAGCGCTTGGAGTACAGACTGGAAACAGTTGGACCGCGAATGCGAACGAGTTGTGAGTTGTCGCTCAGTTGAACGCGCGGGGAGGTGGGCTTGACTGCTGACGTGGTGTGGCCCCCCCTTTTTTTTTGGCAGTGCGGGCTACAACTTTTCGTACCCTGGTGCTATTGCTTGGGCCAAAAAGCAGGGAATTGAGCTTCCTGCTGATCTTGCTTGAGTGTAGTTTGTTTGTACTGTCTTTGCAATAATGCGCCATTCAATCCGAGTGTCCCGAGCAGCGAACAACTACCTAGAGCGAGAGCAGTCTTCCCTGCGCGTTTCACTTTCATAGGTGCAGTGCAAGACCACATTTTTGAATTTCGAAGACGTTTATCTCCAGACCTACACTCATCAACAGTTCCTTCTCATGGTAGCGCATAGCACTCTTTCCTCTTAATCGAGTGTCTTCTTTTCTTCCGAGGCGACAAAACGCATTGTGAGAGAATATAGAACAAGAATCGCAGGCGACAAAGAATCAAAGGCTCCTAGTGTAGTACTTGAAAAGCGAGAACACCCCATACCCCGTCCCACTAAGAATGACACTCAAGATCCCTCCGACCATCAAGAACAACCCTTGAGGGAAGAACGAGCGCAAGATCGGAGTGGCGTGAGGCGCGCGCTTGACCTTGAGAGCTTTGGCGACGCCGAAGATGGTACGGAGGTTGGAGGTGAAGGGGGGGAAGATGGATGAGAGAGGGGTTTTGAGGGGCGAAAGGTAGGTCGTGGATTTCGTGAGGAGGGAGGAGGGGAGGGTGGTGCCTAGTCCGACTGTGGAGACTTGTTAATCTTTTGCTAGAAAAAGGTATGACTGGAGGAAAGCTGCGCACTCAAAGCCTCGAGAGGGATGTCGTTGTTGTACACCGTCGACACGTTGAGCTCGTGCGCGAGGTAGTGGCAGTCGGCCGAGTTGCCGAACACGTAAGCGACGGAGCCGGACCTGATGAATCTTGGTTAGATCCCAAAGTCTTACAAATAGCGATTGAAGCTCACTTGGAAAGGGCGATGCTCAGCGCATCCTCGAGGCTCGAGATCGAAACGATGGGCAGGACGGGGCCTTCGAGCCTCTGCTGGATCAACGCCGAAGTCCTACACCGGAATTGTTAGCAAAATAATACGAACGAGAATGGCTAGCTTGGGAGCTCACCTAGTGACATTCGTGATGATGGTAGGCACCACCACGCCATCCTTGTCCACACCGCCAATCACAACCTTGCCCTCGCCGCTCCTCACTGCCTCCCCAATCGCGCCCCTGAGCCTCCCCGCCTCACTCGCCGCCACTTTGGCGAAATCATCCGAAAGTCCAGCATCAACACCGAACATCTCTTTGGTTGCGCTCACGAGCGCTTCGGTGAAGGTCTGAACGAGCTCCTCGTGCACGAGAACGTAATTGATGCTGTTGAGGGAACGGCCGGCGTTGTAGAATGCTCCTCGGGCTACGAGACGAGCGAGGGAGGCGATGGTGGAAGAAGGGGCGGAGGAAGAAATGATGAGAGGGTTGCCGCCGGTTGCGGTTGGGTAGAGGATGGATTTGACGGAGGAGAGGGAGGCGCGCAGGGTGGGGTTCGTGCCGGTGTAGATGGTCAAGGAGGGGGAGAGGGAGGTGATGGAGGAAGTGAGGCTGGAAGAAGGGAGGAGCAGCTGGTAGGCGAAAGGGTTGAGCCCGGCGCTGAGGATGGGGTGGAGGAGAGCGGAAAGCGTCGGAAGTTCCGGGAGCTGGTTGGCAGCAAGTCAGAGTGAGGATCGGGCAAGAAGGAGATTCGGCTTACAATGATCACAGCTGTGTTTCCAGCAACAATGTTTGACGCAAGAGGGCTGAGCCACGAGTCGAGCGGAGCTGCAGAGCCAAACGTGTCAGTCACTCCCAAGATCGGAATGCAGGCCGAGGGACGCACCAGCCACGCCGCCAACAATCAACACAGCACCAAGGGGCTTCAAGATCTCGCCTTTGGCCAGTTTCTCAGCAGTTCCGGACGCAAATTTCTTGAACTCCGTTTCCTTGAAGCACGCCTGGACGTGCTTGAGCACCGTCGACAGCTCCAACGCCAGTTCGTACGTCGGGCGACCAGTGTCCGTCTTCAGAGCCTTGATGATGGCATCCTCGTTGCTCGAGAGGAGGTCTGGAGAATTGGACAAGTCAGAACGGAAAAAAGTGTGGGGAACCTCGATAGTGCATGGACTCACTGAACAGCGCCGCGAGCTGGTCCTCCCGGAAACGAGAGTACGAGGCACGGCCATCGATGGCACTCGACTGGACTTTGGTGAACGCGCGCTTGAGCTCAATATCTGCCATAGTTTTAGATGATTGTTTGAGCTAGAGCCGGGAAACAAGGAGGAGAGTTCGGCCTACGGAAAGGCCAGCTCGACCGACCGGACGGGTGTGTGGGGTGTGGGCAGGCACACACGCCGGCGGGCACGGGTGGAACGGAAAGCGGGGTCCCATCCAGCCGAACCCAGTCAGTTCCTACCGAATTCCAAAAGAGTTTCACATCTTCAATCATCCCAAAGAACCGAAGCCATGCCATCCGTGAGCACGACCACGACGACCGTCGTTTCGCCCGCCGAAGTCGGGAGCCTCCACCTTCGTGGCAGTGCTGAGCAGACGCTGATTGCGGGACATTCGGCTGTGAGGGAGGCGGCGATCGTCAGGCCTGATGGGTTGAGGACTGATAGGGAGTATAGGGATGCGTATGAGGGTGGCAACCCTGGTGCGTTTGCCTTTTCCCCGAAGCACTGGAGGCGACGGAGCGAAAGCTGATGATTCGTGCCGGTTTGGTGTGGCGGAGCAGAGGGGTGGCCCGAGACGAGGGGAGTGCCACCATACAGGCCGCTAGACAGGAACTTGGACCAGACCAACAGGTCCGCCAATTCCATCCATCACGCTTCATCAAGAATGACCCAGGGCTAACGGGCGACAAACATACAGGCCGTGGGCCGGCAACCCGGCGGAAATCATGTTCGTTCGTACGATGCTCACCGGCGTCGCTTTCATCGGACTTGGGAACTGGGCTTGGAGGAGCACGGTTGGGAAGCTTACGAATGGAGTTTGGACTTACCCCGTCGGAGGGCAGTACTGAGGGGGGGATGTGTGGGAGATGAGGGGTGTTGAGCGTCGGAAGTAGCGGAACTCTTGCCATCAGCTTCATGGTCCGTAGCTTGAATGTTTGTGTACTGTATTCATCATCATTGCGATATTCATCCTGCGTGGTTGTGGTACCCTCTCCCTGGCCTTGATTCCGGGAACGCACTGGCGAAACATCGTTTGGGATACCTCCGGAGCGCTCCGGACAAGGTGTATTCCCTCCAAACCCATATGAACGAAGCTCAACCTCAACTTGACACCTGCCCGACGCGTTGTTGAGGTGTATGTCCTTTGATGCGCCTACCTGGCACAGCTTCAACCCCACGCAAAGCTCGCCGAGCGCTCAGATCACACCTCATGCGTGATTGCTTTTCATCGACACTTCCTTGCAGCTTGACTCCAGTCATCAACAGACGAATTGCCACATTTTATAACATTTTCATTACATGGGCCGGAACGCTCTCGGCGACGGAGACGGGCGGCGGAAGCGCGCCCACTCCACCCGGGCTACGCTGGAGCTCCCCACCGGGCTGGAGGTTTACGCCGTCCGTTCTCCGTTGGAGCTCCCACCGCTTTTGCTTCTTGCTCTAGTTCATTTCTATAATCACTCGGATCCGCCATACGTCCTGCGCGGTTCCTTACTTGAGCTACTACCACCACACCACACGCAAACTACCCAGCTTCACG